>JAJIBD010027402.1:0-60822 GCA_021461705.1 Cryptotis parvus
AAAATAGAATTTTAAAAAATTCAGTTGTTAAGAAAGTATGTGAGGTGGGGGGGCATTGTGAGGTTATTTGAGAAAGATTTATAGTGATTATATGAAGTTTTGACATCAGTTACCTTAGAAATGTAGAAGAATATTACTGACCCTTTCATATGTGTTTGGGTTGTTTCATTTATTTTAAAACAGCATACACTGTTTTTAATTTAAAACTTGGGATTATAAAAAATTTAAGTTAAAAGTTATGGTTATGCTTTTCCATAGTTAAAAATGAAATTTGGTGGAAAATGTTAAGACATGCAGATTTTTTGTAGGTTGTGTTTATATGGATATATGATCCTGAAAAAGCAGACCCTGATGAATTGCAAAGGACTGCAAATGAACCTTCACCAGTAAGTGGATATCATTATCATAGATCAAGTCATATATTGTCTTTGTTAATAACTTCAAATAATTTAAATGGAATTGGTAGGATTTTAATCTTTCTGGAACTAATACAATTTAATTTTGTCAAAGCGTAATTTTGAATATGTGCTCAATCTCTATTACTAAAAATCTTTCTGCTGAATTATTATTGAACATTTTCTTTTTTATGAAAGCAGTGACCATTAAAATGCTTTAAAGCTGTCTCTTTTAGATTTTTATTATGCCATGTGAGATATACAATTATAATAAAGCTGTCTCTTGAGCATACTTCTTGTTTTGTTTTTCAGGAATGTTTATTGAGAAACTATGATTTACAAAGTTGTTCATGATAGAGTTGTTTCAGGCATACAATATTTTAACACCAATTCCACAGCGTCCCTTTCTCTCCACCAATATCCCTAGATTCCCTCCCACACCCCCTAGCCTACTCCCCTAGAAGGGGCGAATGGAATTACCAGAAAATAAATCAGTAAACATCAACTTGTGATGATGAATCACTATATCTTTTATTATTTATTTTTTAAAATAAAATGGACAGACACGGGGCAGAGCTGCTACTGACTCTCCCTGTGCCCAGCCACTCATGAGGCACCCGGGAGGGATGGTGGGTTCTAGACCTGGCCCGCCACCACAGCAGAGCCTCACAACAAGCCAGACAACCCCTTACTCCATGAGGGCCTCCATTTTCCACATCCGGACTTTCCCCTCGTCAGAACTCCACCCAGCAGACCAGCCTATCACAGCCCGACTTGTGCAGCTGTGCGGTTCATCAATAAATGCTGGATTTTGAGATTACTACAAGAGTGTGCTACCCGCATGGCAGAGCCTGGCAAGCTACCTGTGTCATATTTGATATGCCAGATACCCGTAACAATTATAGACCTCATTCCCATGACCTGATGGAATGGTTTGAGGCTCTTTATGTTCCTGGAGCAAGCAGGTGCCCTTGGTCTCTACTTGCATGAGACAGGTCATATGGAGATGTTACTGGTGCCTGCTCAAGCAAATCGGTGATGAACAGTTCATCATCAATTTGCTCAAGTGGGCACCAGTAACATCTCCATATGTCCTGTCTCATGCTAGTAGAGCCCAAGGGCATCTGCTTGCTCCAGGAACATAAAAAGCCTCAAACCATTATGTTAGGTCATAGGAATGAGGGTTTTCCATTTTCCACATCCAGACTTCCCTCTCATCAGAACTCCACTCAGCAGATGAGCCTATCACAGCCCGGATCACTGACACCCACCCTGCAGCAGTTTTTTTTCAAGTCTGGCCCAGGTATGCTGATCCAGAGACTCACAGACATGGGGCAGAGCTGCTACTGGCTCTCCCTGGGCCCAGCCGCTCACAAAGCACCGGGAGGGATGGTGGGTTCTAGCCCTGGCCCACCACCCCAGCAGAGCCTCGTAACAAGCCAGACAACCACCCACTTCATGAGGGCCGCCATTTTCTACATCCGGACTTCCCTCTCATCAGAACTCCACCCAGCAGACCAGCCTATCACAGCCTGGCTCACGCGACCGCTAGCGCCACGCAGTTTATCAATAAATGCTGTATTTAGGGGTGACTACAAGAGTATGCCACCCGCACGGCAAGCCTGGCAAGCTACCCATTTCGTATTTGATATGCCAAATACCAGTAACAATTATAGACCTCATTCCCATGACCTAATAAATTATATATATATATATATATATATATATATATATATATATATATATATATATATATAAATTCTATATATCATAGTATAGTGTCAGAATAATTTTGACTATGGAATGAATAAAAGCATATACTTTTCTTTATTACAGTATTCCAAAGTACTTACCAACGAATTCGCCTCTTATGGACAGAAGCCTACCATTTATACAATTAAGAAAAGAAGAACTTATTCACCAGATGAAGACATAAATAATGGGTATTTAATTTGTTGGTTTAAAATATAAAATAGATTTCTAAATTTAATTAAATATAAGAAAGCAACAAATATTTCTGAACACTGACGAAATTTAATGAAATATCTTGTATGTACTTTCCTATAGTATACAAATAAAAAGAGAACTGTGATAATCAGATCGAGATACAAATCATGAAGTGGCAGTAAAACTCCTGGATTATAGTTTTACAATTAATATTATAAGATCAACCCCAGGTTAAGAGTCAAGGGGACCAGAGCGATAGTCCAGCAGGTAGGGTGTATGCCTTGCACGTGTCCATCCCATGTTAGATCCCCAGCATCCCATTTGGTCCCCCGAGTAATTCTTGATCTTTGCCGAGTGTGACCCAAAAAGAAAGGGAAAAAAAGTCATTCAGAACAGTAGTAAAGCTTATCTATCTCAGAACTTCATGGTTCATAAAATTGAGTGAGTGGTGACTGATGTCTTAATCATTACCACGATCAGTTCTTACATGGCACTCTTGCACATGTGCCCCCCCGACACGCGCGCAGAAAAACATTCACACACAGACCCTATAAGTCCCAGCTGAGGATATCTGTTGCTGATAAAGCTAGTAGGTTGCCATGAGGGTAAGATGACGTTTCTTAAAATGCTGAGCTTCTAGGCAAGGGCAGAGTGCTGATAATTAAAAGGAACAGTTTATGACCTTAGTAACTTTACAGTTAGTGGGAGAGCCAAGTAAGTAAACATAAGTGTGAATTATAGAGGTGAGCTCAGGCTCCAGTGGAACATAGGTGGCACATTATCTGTAACTTGGAGGAAATGCATAAAATGGTGTTTTATACTAAGAGAGGAATATTGGCTTTATGCTAGAAAATATAGGTAATGTTTAAGTATCTGCACTAATATGTAAAGTATTAATAAATTAAAGTATTTGCATTATAGTAAAATATTTAAGAATCCATAGTTATAAAAAATCACCTGAAATGAAACAGAACACTCAATATAATTAAAACATTAATTCATTATTGAAAATATATATCCTTTAGCAAACTAGAACTAAACAGACATTTCTTATTCTGGTAGAGGGCAACCCATAATTGCCATGAGTAAATGCCATACTCGGTGGCAAAGTGCTGAGATGTAGCCTTGTCTTTTAAAGAAGCTATTTTAAAGCTTCTCGTTCAGGGGCTGGAGCAATAGTACAGCAGATAGGGCATCTACCTTGCATGCTGCTGACATGGGTTCAATCCCCAGCATCCCATATGGTCCCTCGAGCACCAGCCAGGTAATTCCTGAGCAAAGAGCCAGGAGTAACCCCTGAGAATCGCTGGTTGTGACCCAAAAAAGTAAAAAAAGAAAATTAAAAAAAAAAGTAAAACTGGTTTCAGGGCTATGAATTCCCTGAGCTGGCACCTGCCCGTGAAGTTCTGTGTCCTTCCTTCAAATCTGAATACTCTACCGCAATAGAATATTTTTGGTGAGGTATTCATTTCATTTAGTTTTGTTTGCTTTTTCTTTCTTTTTGGGTCATGCTCTAATGCTCAGGGGTTATTCCTGGCTCTTTGCTCAGGAATTACTACTGCTGGTGCTCGGGGATCATATGGGATGCCGGGAATGAACCAGGGTCAGCCACGTGCAAGGCAAACGCCCTACCTGCTGTGCTATCGTTCTGGCCCCTGCTTTTGTTTATTTACTTTATCCTGCCATTTTCTTCTATTAGCTTTGTTGAATTTGCTTTTCTTTTCTTTAATGGGGAGAAGCTCTCAAGGAGTGTTCAAGAGGTGTTCAGGAGGCTGAGAGTACCCTCTCAGCAATCTTGGCAATGATAAGGTCTGAGGATGTGTGGTGCTTCTTGGGTTCTTGCAGTTAGGAGGATGCCCAGCCCCCGTGGGTGCTTGGAGACCTCCAAACTGCCCCGAGTGATTCTCAGGGGACCATGTGGTTCGGGGATCAAACAAGGTTTGGCACATACAAGGCATACAGCCCAACTCCTATACTATTTCTTTGGCCACCGACTTCAATTTTTCCAATTTTTTCCATTTTCATTTTTATTTTTGCTCTTAAATTTCCTGTTTATATTTTCTGCTTAAATGATATTCATTGTATTTTTTTATTCTTTTGGCTAAAACTTGACTATTGGTTTAAGAATATTCATTTAAGCATTTGATACTCTAAGAATTTAGTTACAAATATTTCAAAATACTTTCTAAATTTTTTTTGCTTTTTTGGGTCACACCCAGAAATGTTCAGGGGTTACTCCTGGCTATGCACTCAGGGATTACACCTGGCATTACTTGGGGACCATATGGGATGCCAGGATTGAACCAGGGTCTGGCCACATACAAGGCAAATCCCTACCTACTGGACGATCGCTCCAGCCCCTTTCCTATTTTTTCTTGGTGTGCTTTTTCTTCTTTCTTCATGAAATAGAAGCTTGTTTATAATTTTTAAGTATTTAAGTAATTAATGATAGTTTTGTGATACTTTATTAGTGATATATAGTTTATATTATAGTCATAGAATGTATTTCATATAAATCAAATTATTTAAAAGTGGACCAGCGCAATAGCAAGTAGGTAGGCACTTGCCTTATTCATGGCCAATCTGGGTTTGATCTCTGGAACCCCATACGGTTCCCCAAGCATCACCAGGAGTGATCCCCAAGCACAGAGCCAGGAGTAAGCCCCCAGTACTTCTAGGTGAGGCCTGAGAATAAATGAAAAAACCAAAGTAAACAAAATAATTTAATATGAAGGCTATAGCATAGATGTAAATATATGCAAAATATACATGTTTATGATAAAGGGCTCAATATATAAATTATATAAAGATATGTTACTGTGTAATACTGAAATTTTAAATAGTTTTAAAATGATCAGAGGGACTGAGTAGGCATTTTCCCAAAGAGAACATCCAAATAGTGAACAGATACAGAAAAGGTGACATTCACTGCCACTAAATCACAGGAAAATGCAAGTGAAATTCCCAAATATCACTTCACACTGAGTAGACCTGCTATCCTCAAAAAGTAAGGAATAGCAGGGCTTTAAAGGATATAGAAAAAAAGGGGATCCCTATGAACTGTTGTGGGACTATAAATTGGTTCAGATTTTTGTAAAACAGTACAGAAAATATTTTCCCCATGGAAAATATTGTGGCATTACTATTTAGTATATTGAAAAACAGTTAAATTTTTGTTATTGAAAAAACAGGTAAAATTTCAAACAAAATAATTATTAACTCTGTGGGAAGTACTTTAAATAAACATGTGAAACAAAACATAATGGTAGTGTTATGCAAAAGTGGCTTTTCCTGCACTGGTAGGTTCCTTGAGAATTATATGAATTTATTTAAGAATTATATGGCTTTGTATCAACACAACTTGAAAGATTGAAAGTTAGTTTATTGTATAGAAAAGGTAGATGGGCCCAGGTGCCTCCCCAGATGTCCAGGCCTCTCTTTTACTCATGAACAATATCATCAGTCCTGTCCCTGACACTGCCTGGTCCTGTGAATGACTTCCTTGTTGTGTCCCACGTAGTATACTCACCTTCCAGGAATGATGGCCAGGTTCTGTCCCTTCACGCCTCTCTCTAACCTGTGTATACCTTCCCAGACTCCAGCCCTGGCCACGTGCATGTGGGTGAGATCCCTGTGCTGTCTCTGGGTGTCCCAACAGTACACCTGTCGCTAGGTCTTCCTATGGTACCCTAGCAGTTCCTGTCATCCTGCCCTGGCTTTCCTAGTTTTTGTCTACAGCCACATGTGCATGGGCGAGAGTCTTGTGCTCAATACCTTGTCTTCACCAGGGTATCTGCCCTGTCTGAATCTGAGCTTTCCTGGGCATCTGAGCCCTGCCTGTATTCTGCCCTCACCTAGCCTTAAATGACCCAACAGTACTGGGCTCCATGTCTGGGAGCACCACCATATCTGATCCTGGAAGTCTGGGGAGAGGAGAGAGTACAGAGAATGAGGAAGGAGGGAAGGAAAGAGGGAGGAAGGGAGGAATGGAGGGAGTGAAGGAAGGAAGGAGGGAGGGAGGGAAGAATGGAAGAGGGAGGGAAGAAGGGAGGGAGGGAGAGAAGGAGGGAAGAGGGAGGGAGGGAGGAAGAGAGGGAAGGAGGGAAGAGGGAGGGAGAAAAGAAAGAAAAGGAAGGAGAAGAAGAAAGAAAGAGAGAGAGAAAGAAGAAGGAAGGAAGGAAGAGAGAGAGAGAAGAGAAAGAAAGAAAGAAAGAAAGAGAGAGAGAGAGAAGAAAGAAAGAAAAGAAAGAAAGAAAGAAAGAAAGAAAGAAAGAAAGAAAGAAAGAAAGAAAGAAAGAAAGAAAGAAAGAAAGAAAGAAAGAAAAAGAAAAAGAGAGGAGAGCCTGTTATATCAATAGTACAATAGTTGGCTCAGTAGTAAGAAATATTTTTACATAGTAATAGCAGTTTAGACACTTAGTATTTAAACACTGGTATTAAATTTGAGATACTAAATAGAGGCATTGTATTGGAGTTATATTTTCCTTGGCCGTGTAAAAAACTAATAATGCATAAAATATATATTAAAAAGAATGTATGTTGGGACGGAGCGATAGCCCAGCGGGTAAGGCGCTTTGCCTTGCACGCAGCCGGCCCTGCCGGCTCGGGTTCAATCCCGGCATCCCATATGGTCCCCGAGCACCTCCAGGAGTAATTCCTGAGTGCAGAGCCAGGAGAAACCCCTGAGCATTGCCAGGTGTGACCCAAAAAGCAAAAAAAAAAAAAAAGTATGCAACCATCTGATTGGGAATATGGAGATATTGCTAAAGAAAAGGCTTTGAGAATCTAGGTTTTTAGCAACAAAAGTAAAGAATAAAGAGATATGAGGAATTTGATTTGTTATGCAGATTTATGTTGATAAAAATTTAATTTTAAACCATGTTAAAATGTAAGCACTGTTGGGGCCAGAGCCATAGCACAGCGGGAAGGGCATTTACCTTGCATACGGCCGACCTGGGTTCAATCCCCAGAATCCCATATGGTCCCCTGAGCACCGCCAGGAGTAATTCCTGAGCGAAGAGCCAGGAGTAACCCCTGAGCATCTATGGGTGTGACCCCAAAAAGCAAAAAAAAAAAAAACCACTGTGAAAGTCAGATGAAAGGAAACCATGAGAGATTATTTCATTCTTATATTCTATATTTTTCTATTCATAGGATGTGGTCAATCACAATACCAATGACATCTGATGATGAACTAAAAGAAATTAAAGGACACCCAGTGGATTTTTTCGATTGCATAATTGCCAACAGTATTTTCTATTTGACTGTTCCTTTCTTGACAATTCCCGAGACTTCTGGTTTTCTACCAATCTCTTCACCGCATGGTAGTCAGTTAATGGTAGACTGGGAGGATTGTGCAACTTCAAATATTGTGGTAGTATCTGATCTGGAGACTTTTCAGTCAAATGATTCCTTTCAGACATGGACCAGAATCAGAGTGCCTCCATATACTCTGACTGATAGTGAAAGAAAAAGCGTGTATGATGTGAGTTTTTCTCGGGAAGGAATATTTTTTCTAATAAGAGGTAATCTTTACGTAAGAAGTATGCATAGATTTATAAGACTGGGAAAAAATTCAAATCTTCCTGATGAAATTATTGGCATCACAACAAGAAAATGGTGCTGGGATGAATATTTACTCAAGGTTAGTTAAAATATGTATATATAATATATATTATGTATATCATACCAGCACACTTAGATATATTTCCCATATCATTTACTTTGTGATTTGTTGGTCTATTCATGATGCACCTTTTTGTAGATTTATTGTATTTATAACTGCAAATAGCTTTATAATTATTTTTTCTTAGAATCTCAAACTTCCTACTAGTGGCAAGTTTCCAACTTGGGCCAGTCCTAATGACTCTTGTTCCTACTGTCCTTGGTAGAAACCTAGGTAGTCTCATACTATGTTTTTTATATTCCACAAATGAGTGCCATCATTCTATGTCTGTCCTCCTGACTCAATTTTATTCAGCATGATACTCTTCATGTCCATCCATTTATGAGCAAATTTCATGACTTCATTTTTCTAACAACTGTGTAGTCTATTGCGTTGTGTAGATGTATCCGTTTCTTTATCCAGTTATCTATTCTTGAACACATGGTTGTTTCCAAGTTCTGGCTATTGTGAATAATGCTGCAATGAACATAGAAGTGTAGATGGCATTTCTGTTGTGTTTCCCTGCTCCCCGGGCATAGTACCAGAAATAGGTCATAAGGAAGCTCAATTTCTAGTTTTTTTGAGGAATACCCATATTCCTTACTGTTTTCCCAAAAGGCTGGACCTTTTGGGAAAACAGTCATCATTCCCAACAAAAATGAATGAGGGTCCCTTTTCTCCCCACATCAGTGTTAGCACTGATCTTGTTCCGTTTGATGTGTACCAGTCTCTGGGGTTTGCCATGATGTATCATTGTTGTTTTTATTGCATCTCCCTGATGAGTGATTTTTTCATGTGCCTTTTGGTCATTTGTATTTCTTCTTTGAAGGAGAAATATAAATGTCTGTTCAAATATTTGCCCCATTTTAGATGGCATTGGACTTTTATTCTTGTAAAGTTCTAAAACTGCCTAAGATCTTTAATATTAACCCCTATCAGATGGGTATTGGGTGAATAATTTTTCCCATTCCGTGGGCTGACTTTGTATCTTGATCTCCATTTCTTTTGAATTGCAGAAACTTTTTTTTTCTTTTTGGGTCACACCCCGGCAACACTCAAGGGTTACTCCTGGCTCTTGGCTCAGGAATTACGCCTGGTGGTGCTCAGAGGACCATGTGGGATGCCAGGGATCGAACCCTGGTCTGCTGCATGCAAGGCAAACACCCTACCCACTGTGCTATTGCTCCGCCCCCAGCAGAAGCTTCCCTAATTGAATGTGTCCTATTTGTTTTTCTTTGCTTCCACTGGTGTTTTCTTGGGCAATGGTGTTTCATCTTTGAAAATACCTTTAGCTTTATTGTCATGGAGTGTTCTGCCTGTGGGTTCCTCCATGTACCTCCACATTTCTTGCGCCTTTATGAAAGATTAAGTGACCATATACTTGAGAACCTGTGTCCAGATATTCAACTATTTTATTGGTTTGTATTTATTCCATACCATGCTATTTTAATTACTACCATTTTGTAGTACAGTTTGAAGCTGCGGAAGGTGATACCTACCGTCTTCTTTTACCCAAGGATTGATTTAGCTATTTGTGGGGGTTTATTGTTCCATATGAATTACAGGAGTGTTTGATAAATTTCTTTTAAAATTGTCATGAGTATCCTTATAGGGATCACACCAAATCTGTCCAGTGCTTTGGGGAGTATTGCCATTTTAACTCTTCCAATCCATGAGCAGGGGATATGTCTCCATCCTTGGGAATAGGTCTCCATTTTCTTATATCCTCTTTTATCTCTTGACATAGTGTTTTGTAGTTTTCTTTGTACAGGTCCTTAACCTCTTTAGTTAAGCTGATTGAAAAGTACTTGATTTTTTTTTTTTTTGGGTCACAGCGAGCAACTTCTGGCTCTGCACTCAGGAATTACTCCTGGCAGTGCTTGGGGACCATATGGGGCACCGGGGATTGAACCTGGGTCAGCTGACTGCAAGGCAAATGCCCTACCCACTGTGCTATAACTCCAGTCCCAAGTACTTGATTTTTCTGAGATACAATTGTGAACAAGATTTTTTGTAAATATCTGTTAGCTTCTCTTTCATTATTTATATATAGGAAAACCATGGACTTTTGGGTATTGGTTTTGTAACCAGCCACTTTGATATACAAATCTACCATTTCTAAGAACATTTTTGCAGAGTATTTACAATTTTCTAAGTATAATATCGCATCATCTGCAAATATCTATCTGGATGACACTGATACCTTTTTTTCGCTTAAATATTATGGCAAGTACTTCCAGTACTATATTGAATAAGAATGACAAGAGTAGGCAACCTTGTCTGTGCCTGATCTTAGAGGAAAGGCTTTTAGTTTCTCCCCATGGAGAATAATGCTTGCTGGAAGCCAGTGGAAAATAACTCTTATTATACCAAGAAAAGTTCCTTCAATTTCCATTTTGCTGAGTTTTTATCATGAGTGCTGGATCTTGTCAAATATTTTCTCTGTATCTACTGATACAATCATATGGTTTTTATTTTTTCTTTTATTGACATGGTATAATGTTGACTTGCTTGCGAATGTTAAAACCATCTTTGCATCCCTGGGATGAATTCTACTTGGTCATGGTGTATGATCTTTTTGATGAGTTGTTGTTGGATTCTATTTGCTAGTATGTTGTTCAGGGTCTTTGCATTTGTGTTTGTCAGGTATATAGGCCTGTAATTTTTCTTTCTTCTTTCTTTCTTCTTTCTTCTTTCTTTCTTTCTTTCTTTCTTTCTTTCTTTCTTTCTTTCTTTCTTTCTTTCTTTCTTTCTTTCTTTCTTTCTTTCTTTCTTTCTTTCTTTCTTTCTTTCTTTCTTTCTTTCTTTCTTTCTTTCTTTTCTTTCTTTTTTTTGATAGTGTCTGTCTGCTTTTGGTATCAGAGTGATATGTGCCTCTTAGAAACTATTTGGAAGTATTTCTATTTCTTCAATTTTCTGGAAAGACTTGAAAAGGATTTGCAGTAGGTCCTCTTTAAAGGTTTGGAAGAATTCACTAGTGAATCCCTCTGGGTAGGGTTTTTTTGGGGGAAGACTTTTGATTACTATTTCAATTTCCTCGATAGTGATAAGTCTGTTCTAGTATTCCAAATACTCTTGATTTGGCTTTGGGAGGTTATAGGGATCCAGGAATTTATCCATTTCTTCAAGGTTCACTTGTTTTGTGGCATATCGATTCTCAAAGTAATCTCTGTTGATCCTTTGAATTTCTGTGGTTTCTATTATGATGTCCAGTAACCAGGGCACTCATAGTGAGAGTGGATAATTACAATTATCCATACAATTAATTTTTTTAACTACAATTAAAAAGAGGGCTGAAATCCTTTGAGGATTTGAGTCAATTAAGTAAACCATGCCAGTTCATTACATCTCTTTCTCTCTCTGACCTACTTTACATTTATTTGAGTAAACACACCAAAAATATTAAGGTCATGGGTAAAATATAGAATTTGTTACAGTGCCCCTCCACCCAGCAACATGGTGGAGAAAATTGAAGATAGTCAGTATGCCAAGTACTGGCTCCTTCGTGGCAAAGCCAAGATGAATAGACAGTTTGCAGGCATCTGGCACTGTGGTTCCTGAGTGAAAACCATGGCTGGTTGTGCCTGGAACTACAACCCCAAGATTCACTGTCAGAGTCTGTTATCAGAAGACTGAAGGAACTAAAATACCAGTAAAAACTGTGCCATTAGAAACATTGCTAGCCTATGAAAGAAAGATTTATCTGATCTTATCTCAGGGTCTTTGATCCACTTTGAATTGACTTTTGTGTAGTTTTATATATGTGGTTATCCAATGTTTCCAACATCATTTATTGAATATGCTGTCCATCTCATGCCTTCAGCATCTTTGTCAAATATTAGACCATATACATGGGGGTTTATCATTGTATATTCTGTTCTGACCAATTTGTCAGAGTCTTTCCCTTTTCCATTACCATGTTTTTTTTGATCACCGTGGTTTTTAGTATAGTTTTAAGTTAGGTAATAAGTTAGGTTATAACACCACCATCATCCCCTAATTTACTTTTTTTAAGTATAATTTTGGCTATTCAGGGTGTTCTATTCATACAAACTTTATTACAGATTCTTCTAAGTCCTTGAAAAACATTTGAATTTGAATAGGGATTGCATTGAATCTTAGTTTAGGTAAGATGGTCATTTTGACAAAATTTATTCTTCCAATTCAGGAGCATGTAATGTTTTTGCATTTCCTAGGGTCTTCTTCCATTTCTTAAATGCTTTTGAAGTTTTCATGTAAATCTTCCATCTCTTTCTATTAAGTTGATTTCTAGGTACTTGATGTTTTAGGATATTATTTTATTTATTTATATATTTATTTTTTTGCTTTTAGGGTCACACCCGGCGATGCTCAGGGGTTACTCCTGGCTCTGCACTCAGGAATTACTCCTGGCGGTGCTCAGGGGACCATATGGGATGCCAGGGATCGAACCGGGCCGGCACCAGCCGGCTGCATGCAAGGCGAATGCCCTACCCGCTGGACTATTGCTCCGGCCCCTGGGATATTATTTTGAATGGGATAGATTCCCTGATCTCTTTCTTCTCTGATTCATTATTTGTGTACAAGAATGTGAAAAGTTTTTGTGTATTGATTTTGTAAGTGGCCACATTTCTGTGTTGGTTTATTGTTCTAGAAGATTTTTGTGGACTTTTTGGGTCTATATCATGCTATCTGCAGATAGAGATAAATTGACTTCTTTCCCAATTTTGACCCCTTTGATTTCCTTTTCTTGTGTGATTGCTGTTGCTAGTACTTTCAATACTATGTTGAATGATAAATGAGAAAGTGGACATCCTTACCTTGTACACTGAGGAAAATACAGGTAGAATGCTGCAATATCTGGACCTCAAAGGTGTCTTCAGTGATAAGTGCCAAGGCAGAGGTAACAGAGTTAAAAATAAACAAATGTGAATACATCAAATTAGAGTTTCTGGATGGCAAAGGAACGTGAGCTATAAATAAAAGAAAGCTATCTGAATAGGAGAAAATATTTGCAGTCAGTACATCAAATAAGGGTTGATATCAAGGATATATAAAGTACTCAAGATCAGCAACAAAAAATTCAAAATACCCATCAAAAATGGGGAAAGGAAATAAACAGGGATTTCTCTGAGGAAGAGCAGTCCAAGAGGCACATGAAAAAAAATCACCATCACTTACTATTAGGGGAATTCAAATCAAGACAACAATGAGACAACCATCTCACACCAGTGAGAATGGCAATATATTACAAGACACTGGGAATAATCCCTATCGGCAGGGATGTGGTGAAAAAGGAACTCTCATCCACTGGTGGGGGCAGGTGGAGAAGAACTGATGGAGGGAGGGAAGGGAAAAAAAGGGAAGGGGGGGGGAGGGACTATAATATAGTGGTAGGGTGTTTGCTTTGTATGCAGTTGACCTGGGTTGGATCCACAGGATTCCATATAGTCCTCTGGGCACTGCCAGGAGTAATTCCTGAATGCAGAGTCAAAATTAAGTCCTGAGCACCACCAGGTGTACTCTGCCTCAAAAAAAAATAAATAAAGAGGGACTGGAGCGATAGCCCAGCGGGTAGGGCTTTTGCCTTAAAACACGGCCGGCCGGTGCCCACCAGGGTTCGATCCCCGGCATCCCATATGGTCCCTTGAGCACCGCCAGGAGTAATTTCTGAGTGCAGAGCCAGGAGAAACCCCTGAGCATTGCCAGGTGTGACCCAAAAAAGCAAAAAAAAAAAAAGATGAGAGAAGGAAAACATTTGTCCGGTTTTTTAAACCACATTCAGCTGTGCTTAGGGCTTACCCTAGCTTTGTGCTTAGGGATCACTCCTGGAAGGAATCAGGAGTGATGCCAGGGACAGAACCTAGGTCAGCCCTTTGCAAGGCAAGGGCATTACCTGTTGAGCTTTGGACAAAAATGAAGTATTTCTACTGATAGAAACAATACATAAAATATCAAAATTCTGAGAGTAATTTTTCAAATGTAATATGATATATTTCTATACCCAAAATGTTACTCTAAGTAGACCAAAAAAAATTCAACCTAGTAGTTACTAAGTTTTATTTTTAAATGTAGCAAATTGAGTGACAAGAATTATTAAGACTGACTGTAAAATCAAAGATTTAAATTTTCTTATTTTGTCATAGACTAAAGACAAAAGAAGCTACATAGCAGTTTGGACAAGAGATGCACTTTATCTTGGATATGAACACCTTCGATTTAACAAAATATTACAAACAAATGACCTGAGGAAATATCTATATAATTCAAGTGATACTATAAATCTGCACAGTGTTGAATACACAGCACATCCTTTGGAGCTTGCTTTGTTAGTGGAGCTCTGCTTTAATTGTAGTATCTCTAAATCAGTCTTCTTGATTATAATTAATGAAGATACAGAAGAGTTCCTGCTCAAAGACTTTAAAATAAATATGAAGCCTGACAGTGTTTTCAGTATGCATTTTGCCTTTTGGGGAACACCAGAACTCATACTCAGTGACAAAAAGAGAGTATACTATTCATACCATGATTTTACCGAAAAGGACTTTTACAAATACCTGCCCTGCGTAATAACATTCATCAGATTTTCATAGGTGAGTCAGCTGTACACAGATAATTAGGTTTTTTTTTATATTTTATCATACTACCATGAGATATACAATTACAAAGATGTTCATGTTCGGGTTTCGGTCATACAGTGTTCCAGCACCCATCCCCCCCATCAGTGCCCATTTCCCACCACCATTAATCCCAATTCCTCCCCCCCCCTAGCCTGCCTCTATGGCAGGTTCTTTATCTCCTCTCTCTCTCTCTCTCTCTCTCTCTCTCTCCTCTCACACACTGTGGATTGCAATATATACATTTAGAGGTTATCTGGTGTATCTTTTTGCCTATATTCAATGCTCAGTTCTAGACTGGTATTATCATTTTCGACGATTATTAGCACACTGTTTCCTTCTCTGTCTTACCTAACCTCTGACTAGCACACACTTGTGGTAGATTCCACCCTTGACAAGACCTGATTCATGTTTTGTCTGACCTTGGATATTGGTATCATAATATATATGTATGTATATATAACATATTTATGTCATATATATAACATATATATTTACGCCATGCAAATAAATGCAGTCATTCTATGTCTGTCTCTCTCCTTCTGGCTAATTTCACTCAACATGATCCTCTCCATGTCCATCCATTTATAGGCAAATTTCATAACTTAATTTTTCCTAACAGCTGCATAATATTCCATTGTGTAGGTATACCAAAGTTTCTTTATCCAGTCATCAGTTCTCAGGCACTCTGGTTGTTTCCAGACTCTGGCTATTGTGAATAGTACTGCTATGAAGATACAAGTGCAGATGGTGTTTCTGCTGTGTGTTTGGGGCTTCCCAGGGTATGTTCCCAAGAGTGGTATGGCTGGGTCAAATGGGAACTCAATTTCTAGTCTTTGGAGGAATGTCCATATTGTTTTCCAAAAAGACTGTAACAGTCAACATTCCCACCAACAATGGATGAGTCCCTTTCTCCCTGCGTCCACACCAGCATTTGTTGTCCTTGCCCTTTTGGATATGTGCCAGCCCTCTGTTGTGTGAGATGATATCTCATTGTTGTTTTGATTTGCATCTCTCTGATGATTAGTGATGATGAGCATTTTTTTCATATGCCTTTTGGCCATTCGAATTTCTTCCTTGTCAAAGTTTCTGTTCATTTCTTCTCCCCATTTTTTGATGGTGTTGGCAGTTTTCTTCTTGTAAAGTTCTATCAGTGCCTGATATATCCTGGATATTAACCCTTTTCAGGTGGGTATTGGGTGAATATTCTTTCCTATTCTGTGGACTGTCTTTCTATCTTGGTCACTGTTTCTTTCGAGGTGCAGAAGCTTTTTAGTTTCATGTAGTCACATGTGTTTATCTTTTCTTTCAGTTGCTTTGTTAGTGGTGTTTCATCTTTGAAAATGCCTTTAGTTTCAATATCGTGGAGGGTTTTCCTATATTTTCTTCAATGTGCTTTATGGATTCAGGTCTGATATTGAGATCTTTAATCTATTTTGATCTGATTTTTGTGCATGGTGTTAGAGGTTCAAATTCATTTTTTTGCATGTAGCTGCCCAGTTTTCCCAATACCACTTGTTGAAGAGGATTTCCTTGCTCCATTTGGTACTTTTTGCTCCTTTATCAAAGATTAATCTGTCATGTATTTTAGGATGGCTGTCAGGATATTCCACTCTATTCCATAGGTCCACAGATCTGTTTTTATTCCAATACCATGCTGTTTTAACTACTATTGCTTTGTAGTACAGTTTGAAGTTGGGAAGGGTGATGCTCCTATCTTCTTTTTCCCCAAGGATTTCTTTAGCTATTCTTGGGTATTAATTGTTCCATACAAATTTCAGGAGTGTTTGGTCAATTTCTTTGAAGAATGTCATGGGTGTCCTTATAGGGGATGCAGATATACCCGGCAGAGCAGATTCGTTGCATGCAACCACATAGTGGCCGCACCATTTACTTCTGAATTACCATGAATATTCTACCCACCCCTCTGAGAGAGCCCCACAAACTACTGCGTGTATAGTGCCTGCATAGCAGAGCCTGGAAAGCTATTTAATGCATATTTGATATGCCCCAACCAGTAACAAAAATGTTTATTTTCCTGACCCTGAAAGAGCCCTTAATATGGCAGCAGTAAGAAAGGCAAACAAGTAAGATCCTTCATGAGCTGTATTATGGATTCACCACCAGGATCTCACCATTCTACAAGGAAGTGATCATTGATGTCAAAAAGACGGGTTCGACAGGGTGATACCATTTCACCAAAACTCTTCAGTGCCACCCTCGAGAACATCATGCGATAATTAGAATGGGAAGGAATGGGAGTGAAGATAGACAGTCAGCAACTACAGTACCTCCGCTTTGCCGATGATATTGTTCTAATAACACCAAGCATTAGCCAAGCGGCACAAATGCTGGCTGACTTTGACCGAGAATATGGAAAGATAGGTCTACAGCTGAATCTAAACAAAACAATGTTCATGAAAAATGAACTAGTTCCAGAGGCCCCATTTACTCTCAATGGAACAGACATCTCTGAATGCAGCAGTTATATGTACCTAGGTCGAGAAGTCAACATGATGAACGACCTAAAACCTGATCTGCACAGGAGGAAGAGAGCGACATGGAATGCCTTCAAAGGCATCGAAGAAATAGATAAAAGGACAAAGAACCTCCAGCTCCGGGCACATCTCTTCAACTCCACCGTTCTCCCTGCATTAACATATGCCTCAGAGACCTGGGCCCTATGAAAGCAGGATGAGAATGCTTTTCGGGTCTCCCAGAGAGGAATCGAAAGAGCTATGCTTGGAATATCACACCTCAAGTGAGAGAAGGAATCCGGAGCTCCAACCTCCTTCACTATTCCATAGTCAGGGACACTGTCTCGTTTGCCAAGGCATTGAAAATCAGATGGACTGGACAAGATGGGCTGGACATGTAATGCGATTTGGAGCGACCGCTGGACTAGAGCCGTTACCGACTGGATCCCACGGGATGTCAAAAGATCACGTGGCCGCCCACCTACAAGATGGTCAGACTTCTTTGTCAAGACCCTGAAGGAACGGTTTGCGGCTCTTCATATTCCTGAATCAACCAGATGCCTTTGGGCTACATTGGCACATGATAGGGTCCAATGGAAATGTTACTGGCCCCCACTCGAGTAAATCGACGAATAATGGAATTCAAGTGATCAAGTGAAGTGATCCTTATAGGGATAGCATTGAATCTGTATAAAGCTCTAGGGAGCATTACCATTTTGACAATGTTAATTCTCCCAATCCATGAACAGGGAATGTGTTTCCATTTCCTCTTGTCTTCTTTTATTTCTTGAAGCAGTGTTTTGTAGTTTTCTTTTGTACAGATCCTTTACACTCTTCATTAAGCTGATTCCTAGGTATTTGATTTTCTGTGGCACAATTGTGAATGGGATCATTCTCTTAACATCTCTTCTCTTACGTTATTTGTATATAGAAAAGCCACTGATTTTTGGGAATTGATTTTGTACCTTCCCACTCTACTATAGGTATCTATTATTTCTAGGAGCTTTTGGTTGAGTGTAGGGTTTTCTAGGTATAATATCATGTAATCTGCAAATAGTGATAGCTTGACTTCTTCCTTGCCTATTTGGATGCCCTTAATGTCCTTTTCTTCTATGATTTCTATGGCAAGTACTTCCAGCACGATATTAAATAGAAGTTGTGAGAGTGGGCAACCTTGTTTAGTCCCCAACCTTGGGGGAAGGCTTTCAGTTTTCCCCCATTGAGGATGATGCTCGCTTCCACACAGATAATTTGGTACTGAAAAGAAAGTTATGAAATCAATAATAGCCAATCATCCCTATTACAGATATGGCAACAGAATCAAAGAAACATCTGCAGTGTTGAGACCTGGGAAGCAGAAAGACTAGTCCTTCCTAGTTTAGGGCTGTTAGGGCATAGACTCAGAGGGGAACTCTTATCTGGGAATAACAAACACAGGATAATTTCAGTTATCTGTGGAATATAGACTATGATAAGGAAATGTAGTAAAAGATAAATCCTTATATCATCCTTTATTATAATATTAATAGTATGTTTATATAATGTAAATATTATATACTTACAATATTAGAGTATAAATATGTACTGTAGTTTTTAGAGTATATCTTTAAATACTAGAGATATTTAGAGATATCTAAATATCTCTAGAGATTTAGATACTCTAGTAGAGATATTTAGATATTTAGAGATATCTAAATATCTCTAGTATTTAGAGAGGAGACAGAGAAGGAAAGAAGTCAAGGGAGAGAGAAGAGAATGAGAAGTAATGAGTTAACAGGCACCAGGGCTTCAGTTACACTAGTGAGATGAGTGAGGGGGATAGCCATGTATCCAAAACACATAGATTCAGCAGAACTTAAAATAGGAAATCTAAGTTGCAACCTCTGAAACTTTGTAATGTGCCTAACAGTTTGACAGGCAAGGGTGATGTTTAGGTTGGAATGGGGAGGGAATCTGGGAACACTGGAGAGAAGTTGACACTGGTGGAGGGGTTGGTGTTGAGTTACTGTATGCCTAAAACTTAACTATCAGTAGCTTTGTAAATTAATGTTTTTTAATTAAAAAGAATTTTAAAGAAAAAAAGAACTGTTTAGTAAGTCCCACCTGGTGGCCTATATGGTAAGATTCTAATACAGCCCAAACATGAACATCTTTGTAATCGTATATTTCATGGTGGTATAATAAAATATTAATTAAAAAGGATTCTAATATAAGCCTGACTGTCAAGAGTCTAAGATGAGTATATTAGCAATCTTGGTTTCTGGTAAGGACTGTCTTCCTGGCTTGAGGATAGCAGCCACCACCGTGTGCATGTGTGTGTGTTTTAAAATATTTTAGTTGTATTATCACTCTTCCTCCCCATCACCTCCTCCTCCTTCCTCCTCCTCCTCCTCCTCCTTCTTCTTTCTTCGTCGTTTTCTTCGTCTCCATCTTCTCCTTTGTCTCCTCCATCTTCTTCATCTTCTTCATCTCCTTTGTCTTCTCCATTTTCTTCATCTTCTTTGTCTCCTTCCTCCTCCTCCTTTTCCTTCTCTTCTCCTCTCCCTCCCCTCCTTCCCCTTCCCCTATCCCTCCCTTCCATGTCCCTTCCCCCTTTCCCTCCTCTCCCATCCCCATCCACATTGTGACTTGTAATACATACATTTAGGGGTTATCATATATATCCCTTTGCATAGGGATGTTCAATGCTCAGTTCTAGTCTAGCATTATCATTTCCAACAATTATTAGCACACTGGTCCCTTCGCTAACTTACCTAACCTCTGGCCCCACCACTTGTGGTAGATTCCAACCATTGACAAGTCCTCCTGGTCCATGTTTTGCTTTGGATATTAGTCTCATTCAATTTTTTATATCCCACAGATGAATGAAGTTATTCTATAACTGTCCTTTTCCTTCTGACCAATTTCACTTAGCATGATACTTTCCATGTACATCCATTTACAGGCAAATTTATAACTTCATTTTTCTTAACAGCTGCATAATATTCCATTGTGTAGATGTACCATGTTTCTTTATCCAGTCATCTGTTCTTGCTCACTCAGGTTGTTTCCATATTCTTGCCATTATGAATAGTGTAGCAGCCACCTTGTCCCTGCATGAACTCTCCTTTATTTACTTGTAGACAGAAAGAAATCTCTGATGTCACTACTTCCTTTATAAGGACACTGGTCCTCTAGAATTAGAGTCCAATCCCTGCAAACTTACTTAACCATAAATTTTAAGTGTAAAAAATAGTAATATTATGATACCAATATCCAAGGTCAGGTGAAATGTGGATCAGGAGGTCTTGCCAAAGGTCGAAACTACCACAAATTGTGGGAGCAGAGGTTAGGTAAGACAGAGAAAGGAACAGTGGACCAATGATTGTCGAAAGTCTATTACAATCCACAACATGTAAGAGAGGGAAGAGAGAGAGAGAGAGAGAGAAAAGAGATGGAGAACCTGCCATGGAGGCAGCTGGGTGGGGGGGGGTATTGGGGACATTGGTGGTGGGAGGTGGGCACTGGTGGAGGGATGGGTGCTGGAACACTGTATGGCTTCAAACCCAAACATGGACATTTTTGTAATTGTCAAAAATAAATAAAATAAAATTAAAAGAGTAGTCAAACAAAAAAAAATTTAAGTATAAAAAAATAGTAGATTCTATCTCCTGATAAATCACAGTAGGGGGTACAACCTCAGCTTATGTACTTTTTTTTTAATATTTTATCACACCGCCATGTGATATAGAATTACAAAGATGTTCATGTTTGGGTTTCCGTCATACAGTGTTCCAGCACCCATCCCTCCACCAGTGCCCATTTCTCACCACCAATGTCCCCACTTCCCTCCCCCTCCCTAGCCTGCCTCTATGGCAAGTTCTTTATCTCTTCTCTCTCTCTCTTTCTCTCTTCTCTTACACATTGTAGATTGCAATACATACACTTAGAGATTATCATGTATATCTTTTTTCCTATATTCAATGCTCAGTTCTAGGCTGGTATTATCACTTTTGACAAATATTAGCACACTGTTCCCTTCTCTGTCTTACCTAACCACTGATTCCCACATGTTTGTGGTAGATTCCACCTTTTTTTTTTTAATTGAAAGATGCTCATGTAGAGCTTTGGTTCTACAGTGTTCCAACACGCACCCTCCGCCCAAAACCATCTCCCATCACCAATGTCCCCACCTCCCTTCCCCTCTCGCACCTCAACCACTTGGCGGGTTCTGTATGTCATTTCTTTCCTCTTTATATCTCCTTCCCAACAAACTTTCCTGCTCTTCGTGGAATGCAGTGCATTAGACATTACTGTTTCACTATTTTAGTGGACCGTGCGGCCCCGAAGTGGCCGCACGACCTGGGCTTCGAACTGGTTTTGCTCTGTTGATCTGGTCTTGAGGCAGTTTCCCAGCGTCCAGACAGCAAAAATGGTGGCTAGTGTGATGGGCGAGTCTCATCCGGCTGCTTCCGGGACCCCCCAGAGGCGACGGGCCCACTCCCAAAACCCATCTGCCCTCCTCGGGGTTCCATGGTCAGCTGGGCCGGCGCGAGCCGCAGCGCCAGCCTCCCCAGCCGTCCGTGAGGCTCTGTCTCGGCTTATGTACTTTTTGCAGAGAGCACAATTCAGTTTATAGCACAGGGCTTCATAACAATGTCATTACTGTCAGACTCACTATTTCATAGACCAAATCAAGTTTATCTATGTAAATAAAATGATAATGAACACAAAGGGAAAGGAAAGGAAAACTGCTGCTCAGCTATGAAGTGGGAGAGATATTCTCTAATATAATGCTGAATTGTAGGTTTGTGCTTACACACTAATTTTCAAAGTATATAAATATTTAATCATTATAATAGCTGTTTTTATTTAAAGTACACTTATATGTAGCAGCATTAAGATGTGGTTACTCATAATAACTTTTCTCTTTTTTCCAGATTACTTGGGAAATATTATTGTAAAAATGAATGACAACATCATGTATTTTGTCAAGTATAATATTAAAGAGATACTAAAGCTACATTTATGGACAAACAGCACAACCAAATCAGTAATTGCCATGTTTCCAGATGGTCAAGTGTATTTTATATATGTTTCTAATCTTGGCGATATTTATACTCAGATTTATCCTTTAGAACTGGAAGTGGATAATATAGCTTTTATAAAAAGAGCTGCATGCCCCTACATTGGACTTTATAATGACATTGTTGAAAATACTTACTATTTGGATAAGGGACAGAATCTTTCATTTTCAGTTCAACTAGTATATCCAATGAGCATTGGTATGCATATTATTATGAACACATATGGACCAAATATATTAGGAAAAAAAGTGAAAAATATATATGAATCTGTCGCACAGCGCAGCATAAAAACTAAGGTAAGTTTTTTTTTGTTGCGATTCTATGATTTTCAATGCAATTAATGATGATCTTATGCATATCCAGTGCCATACCTGTTCCAGTGTGCCTCTCCCAAAGGGAAGGTAATATTAGACATTTCCATTTTATTTTAATGTAAAATACTGTTTTAAAAATTATTCCCTTCTAACTTTAGCTTGAGGAACATTAAAAACATTTTAAAGTTAATATGCTAAACAATATATCTGGAACATAATTTTCCCCTTTAATATT
Organism: Cryptotis parvus; assembly: GCA_021461705.1. Taxonomy (NCBI): domain Eukaryota; kingdom Metazoa; phylum Chordata; class Mammalia; order Eulipotyphla; family Soricidae; genus Cryptotis; species Cryptotis parvus. The sequence continues at coordinate 22,696 of JAJIBD010027402.1, forward strand.
TAAGGTCTTAATTGAGAGCCCAGAAATTAATTCTATGACAGGTGGCAGGTGTGATGTTGGTGACCTGGTGATAGGTGTGGTGTCAGAATGCCCTACCATTGACAGTACTGTATAATTGTGAATTATGGTAGCTGAAATCAAATAAATATACCACTGTCTTCCCGTTCATCATCAATTTGCTTGAGCAGGCACCAGTAACATCTCCATTTGTCCTGTCTCATGCTAGTAGAGCCCAAGTGCATCTGCTTGCTCCAGGAACATAAAGAGCCTCAAACCATTCCATCAGGTCATGGGAATGAGGTCTATAATTGTTACTGGTATTTGGCATATCAAATAAGACACAGGTAGCTTGCCAGGCTCTGCCGTGCAGGAGGCATACTCTTGTCGTCACCTCTGATCTCCAGCATTTATTGATGAGCCGAGGCTGTGATAGGCTCGTCTGCTGGGTGGAGTTCTGACAAAAGGGAAGTCCGGATGTGGGAAATGGAGGCCCTCATGGAGTGGGGGGGTCGTCTGGCTTGTTGCGAGGCTCTGATGGGATGGTGGGCCAGGGCTAGAACCTGCCATCCCTCCTGGAGTGCCTCGTGAGCAGCTGGGCACAGGAAGAGCCGGTAGCAGCTCTACCACATGTCTGTGAGTCTCTGGGATCAGGCATACCTGGGCTGAGTATCAAAATTATTTATTTTAATTAATTTAATTTAATTTAATTTATTTAATTTATTAAAATTTATTAAAATAAATAATTTTGACAGACATGGGGCAGAGCTGCTACTGACTCTCACTGTGCCCAGCTGCTCATGAGGTGCCCGGGAGGGATGGCAGGTTCTAGCCCTGGCCCACCACCCCAGCAGAGCCTCACGACAAGCCAGACGACCCCTCACTCCATGAGGATCTCCATTTTCCACATCCGGACTTCCTCCTTGTCAGAACTCCACCCAGCAGACCAGCCTATCACAGCCCGGCTCACTCATCAATAAATGCTGGATTTTTGAGATGACTACAAGAGTATGCTACCTGCACAGCAGAGCCTGGCAAGCTTCCCATGTCGTATTTGATATGCCAGATACCAGTAATTATAGACCTCATTCTCATGACCTGATGGAATGGTTTGAGGCTCTTTCCTAGACGCAGGTTCCCTTGGGCTCTACATGAGACAGGTCATATGGAGATGTTACTGGTGCCCTCTCGGCTCCCGAAGATGAACGGGAAGACAGTGATACAGTGAAATAAATTTAATAAAATTTAATAAATCAAATTTATTTGATTTTATTTGATTTATTTGAGCTGAAATCAAATAAATATAATTTTTTAAATAAATGCTTAAAATTTACTTATCACTTGTCTTCCCGTTGTTCATTGATTTGCTCGAGCAGGCACCAATACCATCTCTGTATGTCCTGTCAAATGCTAGTGTAGCCGAAGGGCATCTGCTTGCTCCAGGGACATAAAGAGCCTCAAACCATGCCATCAGATCATTGGAATGAGGTCTATAAATTTATTACTAGTATTTGGCATATCAAATACGATATGGGTAGCTAGGCTCTGCCTTCTTGGTGGGATACTCTTGTAGTCACCTCTCACCTTGTGCATTTTTGATGAACCACGTGGCCGCTTTGTTGCCACACAAGCTGGGCTTGTGATCAGCTCTTCTGCTGGGTAGCGCTCTGAAGAGTGGGGAGTCCAGATGTGGAAAATGGCGGCCCTCATGGTGTGCGGGTTCCTCTGACTTCTTGCAAGGCTCTGCTGGGGTCGCGGGCCAGGGCTAGAACCCGCCTTCCCTCCTGGGCACCTCGTGATCAGCTGGGCACAGGAAGAGCCAGTAGCAGCTCTGCCCCGTGTATGTGAGTCTCTGGGATCAGGCGTACCTGGGTTGGGCTTGAAAAAGACTGATATAGGGGAGGTTCTTTGACGAGCTGGGCTGTGATCAGCTCTTCTTCTGGGTGGAGCTCTCTCGCTCCACTTTTTACTTACAAAATAAAAAAAAATATTTAAGGTCTTTTCCCCCTTAAAAGTACTCTCCTGCAAAACTCTTTGATCATTTATTCTGTGTTCACATTTTTAATGCCTGAATTTTCTGTAGAGTTCATATAATATCTATTATAATATAACCTAATATCTTCATATAACAACCAATTGTATAGATCAGTAGTGATTTGGGTTGTGAATAGTTTGACTGTTCTTGTTTCATCACATTTATTTAAGAGACTGTGGTTATTTTTTTATTTTATTTTATTTTTTTAATTTTTTATTATACCACCGTGAGACATACAATTACAAAGGTGTTCATAATTGGTTCTTGGTAATACAGTATTTCAGCACCCATCCCTCCACCAGTGCCCCATTTCCACCACCAATGTACCCCCTCCCACCTACCCCCCAGGCTGCCTTAATAGTAGGTACCCCAGTTTCCTCTCTTTCTCTCTCTGTTCTCTCTCTCTCTGCATCTCTCTCCCTTTTCTTTTTACACTGTGGCTAGCCCTGCAGATATTTAGAGTTTATCACTTAAGTAAGAGACTGTGGTTATTTAGTTATTTAGTAGTGTCTAAATGTCAGGTGGCCTCATCCACATGTCAAGTTGTTGGTGCAAACAGGTTTGTTAATATAGAGGCTTCTAGTGAAACACTTGTGTCTTTCATATGGCCTCTATCCTACAGACCCACCTGGTTTCCTCAAATGACAGCCTCACAGCAGTGTTTCAAGATGGTTAGAATAAGACCCATGAAAACCAGATACCTAAATTTGGACACATCATCCTAAAAGCAATTCCACAAGACCAACAGACAAACAGGATGTAGAAATATACTCTATCCTTTAATGAAAGAACAGTAAAATAATGCTGTAAAGGATCTTGCATATAGTAATAGGGGAACTATTGTAGCCATCTTTGCAAACAATGGATCACATTAAATACAAGTGCACTTTGTATATTATTTTATATACCTTACAACCAGTATAATTGCATAAGTATTTTATGTGTTACTTCAGTTCTGTCTCAAATACTGTGTATATTATTCCATACCTCATTAAAAATATTTTATTATACCAACGTGAGATATACAATTACAAAGATGTTCATATTTGGGTTTCAGTCATACAGTGTTCCAGCACCTGTTCCTCCACCAGTGCCCATTTCCCACCACTGATGTCCCTGATTCCCTCCCCCTTCCCTAGCCTACCTCTATGGCAGGTTCTTTATCTCTTTCTCTTTCTCTCTCTCTTTCTCTCTTCCTTCCCTTACACATTGTGGATTACAATACATACATTTAGAGATTATCATTGTATCTTTTTACCTGTATTTGATGCTCAATTCTAGGCTGGTATTAGCACTTTTGACAATTATTAGCACACCATTCCATTCTCTATTTTACCTAACCTCTGACTCCCACAAGTTTGTGGTAACTTCACCTTTGACAAAACCTCCTGATTTGCCTGACCTTGGATATTGGTATCATAATATGTCTGTGTGTGTATATGTGTATGTGTGTGTCTGTGTGTGATGCAAATAAATGCAGTCATTCTATATCTGTCTTTTTCCTTCTAGTTAATTTCACTCAACATGATTATCTCCATTTATATCTATTTATAGGCAAATTTCATAACTTATTTTTTTCTAACAGCTGCATAGTATTCCATTGTGTAGATGTACCAAAGTTTCTTTATCCAGTCATCAGTTCTCAGGCACTCTGGTTGTTTGAGATTCTGACTATTGTGAATAGTGCTGCTATGAAAATAAAAGTGCAGATGCTGTTTCTGCTGTGTGTTTTGGGCTTCCCAGATATTATATCCCAGGAGTGGTATGGCTGGGTCAAATGGGAGCTCAATTTCTAGTCTTTGGAGGAATGTCCATATTGTTTTCCAGTCAGCATTCCCACCAACTATGGATGAGAGTCCCCTTTTCCCCACATCCATACCAGCATTTGTTGTTCTTGCTCTTTTGGATATGAGCCAGTCTCTGTGGTGTGAGATGATATCTCATTGTTGTTTTGATTTATATCTCTCTGATGATTAATGATGATCATTTTTTCATATGTCTCTTGGCCATTCGAATTTCTTCCTTGATGGCCCAGCGGGTAGGGTGTTTGCCTTGCACTCGGCCGGCCCATGCCGGCCAGGGTTCAATCCCGGCATCCCATATGTTCCCCGAGCACCGCCAGGAGTAATTCCTGAGTGCAGAGCCAGGAGTAATCCCTGAGCATTGCCGGGTGTGACACAAAAAAGCAAAAAATAAATAAATAAATGAAGTTTCTGTTCTCCCCCATTTTTTGATGGGGTTGGCTGTTTTCATCTTGTAAAGTTCTACCAGTGCCTGATATATCCTGGATATTAGCCCCTTATCAGATGGGTATTGGGTGAATATTCTTTTTTTTTTCCTTTTTGGGTCACACCCTGGCAATGCTCAGGGGGTTATTCCTGGCTCTGCACTCAGGAATTAATCCTGGCGGTGCTCAGGTGACCATATGGGATACCGGGATTGAACCCGGGTCAGCCGTGCAAGGCAAACGCCCTCCCTGCTGGACTATCACTCTGGCCCCTTGGATGAATATTCTTTCCCATTCTGTGGACTGTCTTTGTATCTTGGTCACTGTTTCTTTTGATATGCAGAAGCTTTTTAGTTTCATGTAGTCCCATATGTTTATCTTTTCTTTCAGTTGCTTTGTTAGTGGTGTTTCATCTTTGAAGATGCCTTTAGTTTTTCCTATATTTTCTTTGACGTACTTTATGGATTCAGGTCTGATATTGAGATCTTTAATCCATTTTGATCTGGTTTTTGTGCATGGTGTTAGAAAGAGGTCCAAATTCATTTTTTTACATGTAGTCGCCCAGTTTTTCCAGCACCACTTGTTGAAGAGCCTTTCCTTGCTCTATTTGGACTCTTTGCACCTTTATCAAAGATTAAATGATCATGTGTTTGAGGATGGGTGTCAGGATACTCAATTCTATTCCATAGGTCCACAGGTCTGTTTTTATTCCAATACCCTGCTGTTTTAATTACTACTGCTTTTGTAGTACAGTTTGAAGTTGGGAAAGGTGATGCCTCCCTTCTTTTCCCCAAGGATTGCTTTAGCTATCCGTGGGGGTTTATTATTCCATACGAATTTCAGGAGTGTTTGGTTAATTTCTTTGAATGTCATGGGTATCCTTGTACTGCATTGAATCTGTACAAAGCTCTTGGGAGGATTACCATTTTGACAATGCTGATTCTCCCCACCCATGATCAGGGAATGTGTTTCCATTTCCTCGTGTCCTCTTTTATTTCTTGGATCAGTGTCTTGTAGTTTTCCTTGAACAGGTTCTTTACACACTTATACCTCCTCATTTTTTGTTAAATATTTTATTATACCACTGTGAGATATACAATTACAACGTTGTTCATGTTTAGAGGTTTCAGTCACATAGTGTTCCAGCTCCCCGCCCTCTACCAGTGCCCATTTCCCACCACCAATGTCCCCAATTCCCTCCCCCTCCCATAGCCTGCCTAAATGGCAGGTTCTTTACCCTCTTTCCTCTCTCCCTCTCTCTCTTTTCCTTCTCTTATACATTGTGGGTTGCACTACATACACTTAGAGGCCATCATGTGCATTTTTTGGCCTGTATTTAATGCTCAGTTCTACTTTGGTATTAGCCCTTTCGACACTTATTCACACATGTTCCCTTCTCTGTCTTACCTAACCTCTGACTCCCACAGTTTATGGTAATTTCCACTTTTGTTTTTTTATAAGTATTTTATTATACCACCGTGAGATATACAATTACAAAGATGTTCACATTGGGTTTCGGTCATACAGTGTTCCAGCACCCATCCCTCCACCAGTGCCTATCTCCCACCACCAATGTCCCTGGTTCCCTCCCCCTCCCCAAGCCCGCCTCCATGGCAGGTTCTTTATTTCTTTCCCTTTCTCTCTATCTCTTTCTCTTTTCCTTCCCTTCCAGATTGCGGATTACAGAACATATATTCAAGGGTTGTCATGTATATCTTTTTGCCTCTATTTAATGCTCAGTTCTAGGTTGGCATTAGTACCCTCGACAATTGTTAGCACAGTTCCATTTTCTGTCTTACCTAGCCTCTGACTCCCACACGTTTGTGATAATTTCCACCTTTGACAAGACCTCCTGATACATGTTTCACTTGACCTTGGATATTGGTATCATAATATATACATATATTTATGTCATGCAAATAAATGCAGTCATTCTGTATCTGTCTCTCTCCCTCTGGCTAATTTCACTCAACATGATCTTCTCCATGTCCAGCACTTGTTATTTTTGCTCTTTTGGATATGTGCCAGTCTCTGTGGTGTAAAATGATTATCTCATTGTTGTTTTGATTTGCATCTCTCTGGTGATTAGTGATAATGAGCATTTTTTCATAGTTTTTTGGCCATTCAAATTTCTTCCTTGTTGAAGTTTCTGTTCATTTCTTCTCCCCCCTTTTTTTAAATGGGGTTGTTTGCTTCTTGTAAAGTTCTACCAGTGCCTGATATATCCTGTTTATCCAACATTTCTATGGTCTTAAATAATTTTTACTCTACTTGTTCTTTCATTTTTTGAGAAAGGGAACTAAAATCTCCCATTGTGTTTGCTGATTTCTCTTTTTAATTCTCTAAATTGTTTTCTGTGTGTATCTTGAAACCCTGTCAATAGATAAATGAATCACAATTCCTTAGTAACTTTGCAATGATCCTTTTCCTTTTTCCTCTACTGTAATATTTGACCTATCTTCCAAAACAGACTGTGATAAGTTATTTAACTTATTTAACCTTTATCTAGCTCTGTTTCTCTCTCTCTCTCTCTCTCTCTCTCTCTCTCTCTCTGTGTTTAACAAAGAAAAAAAACAATTTAGGATTATTTATGGATATAGGGATTATAGTTGCCATGCTTTAAAACTGTGAGGCTTGTCGACCAGATTAACAGAGCAAAACCAGTTCGAGCCCAGGTAGGTGGCTCCCAGAAGCGGGAATCACTGGGAATTCATCAGATGGAGTCAGAGGGTCGGCCCATCCCCCTCCATTTTGTTGAGCCTGGTGGCCCCACCCAGGAGCTGCCCTGGGGCCACCAGCCATAGCATGAAGAGCCTCACAAGCGGCTGGGGAAGCTGGAACTCAGCTAGCCCGGGCCCAGCTGAATATGGGGCACCTCGGGAGGGCAGATGGGTTTTGGGAGTGGGCCCATCACCTCTGGGGGTCCCGGAAGCAGCCAGATGAGACTCGCCCACCACACTAGCCACCATTTTCGCTGTCCAGACACTGGGAAACTGCCTCACGACCAGATTAACAGAGCAAAACCAGTTTGAGCCCAGGCCGCTGGCGGCCGGCAGATCCATTAAAATATTGGAATCATTGATGTCTTTTAATGCACTGCATTCCACAATGTGCAGGAAAGTTTGGCAGGAGGGGAGAGATAAAGAGGAGAGAAATGACATACAGAACCCGCCGTTAAGGTGTGGGAGGGGGGGGGAAGGAGGTGGGGACATTGGTGATGGGGAGATGGCTTTGGGTGGAGGGATGGGTGTTGGAACACTGTAGAACCAAAACTCTACATGAGCATCTTTCAATTGTATGTCTAAAATGGTGTAATAAAATTGGGGGGGGAATAATAAAATAAAATTTAAAAAAAACTGTGAGGCTTGTAATTATTTACCTCCAAAATCTCAGATGTTCAATAAATGGCTTATTCAAAAGAAAAAGATCAGTCTTGTGAAATGCTTAAAATTGAGGTAAATCTACATTTAGAGAGAAGAAAATAGCATGAACATTTACAAAGGGCAAATAGGTATTTTAAAAAATAAAGTTTCAAACAAATAATTTCTAGTCAGAGCTTGGGGATATAGCACAAAAGAAGAGCACATCCTTCATGTGTGTGAAGCACTGAGTTTAATCCTTGGCACCACAAAAAAAAGGGAGCAAATTCCCACTAACTCTCTCAGACCCTTATCTAGATTATTTTTAGTGAAGTGAAATAGTTTGTATTGAAAGAAATTTAGAAAGGAAGAGAAATGAGGGAGAGAAAGAGAGGAATGCATGCTCAAAAGAGACCAGGGGCTTCTCCAGAATGGATAAAGAAAAAACCCAGATAGGTCTTTTCTTAAAAAAAAAAAAAAAAAAAAAAGCAAAAATTGAAAAATGTGCTATGCTCAGAGTATAAATGAAATCTAAAGACTATTGCAATGAGAAAAATAGAGGAAGAAAGAAGCAATGAAAATAGCTATAATCTAAAACTTAAAATTTAAAATTAACCTAATATATACATAATTACAGCCTCAAAGAGATAAAAATACATGGAAAAGTGCTCGTTTGCCTGATGGGATTGGCACGGTGACCTCTGTCTGTCTGGCAGAGGTCAATTGCAGAGAACAAGACAAACACATAAGGAGGAAAAGACACACATGGACTTGTCCAAGTTTTAGGGTCACCTGAGGAGCCATCAGTGGTCTCACAGACAGGCTATTTATTGAATACAATATTGCTCCTCCATTCAGGAGCATTTTTTATGTTGACAGAGACATTAAGGACAGCTAGTTACCGCATCAACATTAAATAGAGAGGAGAGGCCGGGTATTTCACATAGCCAGTCAGCAGGTACCCTTAAAGTATAAAGTCTTGATAGTTTCCTATTCTAATTTTTTTTCAATTTAATCATGATGAAATTACAAACATATTCATGACTAGGTTTGAGGTGTACAGTTTTCAACACTGATCCCTTTACCTGTGTACACTTCCCTCCATCAATCACTATTCCCCCCCCTCACGCCCCCACCTTTTGTCTTCCACTCACCAGTCTGACCCTATGGGAGAAGATTTGCAGCATCATATAGTCATCTATTATTTCCTGTGAGTGCACATTTGCAACCTAAACTGCTTTTCCCAGTGGACGATCACAATTTCATGCTTTATTCTAAGACCTAAACTGTTTTTCCCAGTGGACATTCCCAACTTCATGCTTTATTGTTAGGGGGACGAATTTCCACACTACATGCAGTATTGTCTAAGGAGTTTCAAACCTACCTTGAAACTACTGATTGTCTCTATTTTCAATTTCCCAGCTTGACATAAACATTTCAATTTTATTTTTCAGGAAATAGATATTTTTTCAAAGTGGAAAATTCGACAAAGTAAAAGATTACTTCAAGCTCCAGTAAGTTGTCACTTAATATTAAACATACTATTCATGTCTTTGATTTATAACATTTTATTTAAGTGGATTCCTACCCTTTTTAAATATTGTTATGCCTAGAGTCAATATCCCCAGGGCTGAAAGATCAAGCTCACACAAAGTAATGTGAAAGCAAAGGGAACTTTATTGCTAGCTTAAGCTAGGGTCCAAGTTTCAGTCAACACAGTAGAGTCTTGACAGGGACCCTGACTCAGTTTATATAGGAATCAGTTTATATAGGGATGTTATATGAGCTCATTTCATACACAACCCCCAGAACCTTGACTGTTCTGTACAGTGAGCACACTTTTGGATAAGGGGCCTAGTTTGATTGGCTTGTCCCGTCTGCTTTCCTCTGCTGCAGTCGGGGACTTTTTACCCTGTTGCCTTTGTCCAGGGCCTCACAGGTCAAAATTGGCCTTGACCTTTGCGGTTTTTCCAAGGAGACAGATTTGAGGCCTACTTCCCTTTAAAGTACTTTTGCAGCCTGTCGTGGCTGCTCTATTGCCACCTCCAACAATATATAGGTTTGTAATTCCTTTAAATGTATGGATATGCATTGTAACTTATAATTAAATGGGAACATGATATTTCTGAGGGTTTTCATGTTTCAAGTATGCAAAAATGAAAGAAACTTTACCTTAATTCACTTATTTAAAACACTTTTAATCATTTAATTCCAGCCCCAAAGTTTTGCATACCATATTTAAGAACTAACTTCCCCAGGAGTCTTCAATATAAGTAGAATCAAATAAAAGCCATATTCATCTTATATTAATATAGCACCTAACCACATAATTTCCACGGGGAGATGTGTCTTAAGATATTTATATGGTTTATGTCCTGGCTAAATATTTTCTGGAAAAACTATTTAAAAGAACTTCCCCACTGCTTCAAAATAGAATTTCCTTTTTTTGTTACTCTGTATCATTTTTTGTTACTCTGTATCATTGAAGTCTTTGTTCTCATAATTACCCGTTATAAGAGTTTAGAATTATTTTGTTTCTATTTGTTTTCTCCAACTACAGATACGTTTGGGGATGGTTGGGGTTGGAGCAGGTAGAGTACTGCAGGGAGGGCATTGGCCTTGCACTCAGCCAGTCCCACCAGCCCAGGTTCAATTCCTGGCACTGAATATAGTCCCTGCCCAGGTTCGATTCCTGGCATCCCTTATCATCCCATGAGCCTGATATCAGGCATGATCCTGGAGTGTAAAGTCAGGAGTAAATCACAAGGTGTGGCCCAAAATCCAAAGGGGGGGCTCTGTTTATTCTTTTTACCCCATCCACCACAGATCTTTCTCTTGATTCTTCTGATAGTGGGTGTTTCTTGGGGGTTGGTGTGGGGGAGAGGTAGATATTCACTTAGAATTTTAAAAATACATATAAAATTGTGAAAGATGCCTTAGGTCAACCTGAGAGTTGAAAAACAATACTGAAATCTTTGAAATCAGTTATTAAAAATATAAGAAAAATTGTGTATAAATTGATGTGACTTTTACTTTATTATCATTTACAGATGTCAATTATACTGCTATATGTATCAAATCAAAGATTCCATGAAATTGCAGAAAAGTTCGATATTGGTATAGTTATAATATGCTCCCTAATATTTTAAGGGGAAAATTTTTTTTTTAAACTGTTAGAATTTATGGAATATAGGAAATTGAAAATTTTAAATGATATTTTATCCTCATTAGAATCTATGCCATAAAATATATAAAACATTTAGCATTGTTGCTTTTGAACTATTCCACTTTACCTGAGCACAAAATGAACATTCATGTGCTTTCATAATCTAGAAGAACATTTCATCTGATCTCCTGTGGATTTCAGCCAGATCACACTGGACAGCATAACATGGTTAGAACAAAGTTTTAAGTTACTCTTTATTGTTACAAAGGTGTTGGCAATTGTAGGGAGAAATGCAATGAGGGAGAAGGAGCCAAAGCAATAGAGCTATAGCATTGTAACATTACTAGGAAATAGGATATGATGTCAGCAGCATAGCCGCAATCTGTGAATATCAAAACAATAGTTGAAAATACTGATGATGCTCTTTTCTATTTCCCATGTACTGACTCCTGTGCTGACCAAAAACACTCAGTAGCAGGTAAAAGTGACTAAACATAATAAACACAATACTTAGCTGTTCTAGCAGAAGTCAACAGTCACCACCCCCCAAGGTTTCCTCATGAGGATGGCCGTCAGTTGCATTGCATCTTTGGGATTTAATTTTTCTAAATTTAACAGAAATTTAGTGTCGTGCTTGGCTTCCCCAGTGCTTCTATAATAACCTGTATTTGTTCTTTCTCCTAGGTACTCTAAAACAGGTACTGTTCTTTTTAGCTTTATGCCTAGTGACATTGCAAATACGTGTACCAGTCCCCATAAGGTAATTGACATGGGTACAAGATTTTTAAATTAAATCAATAAATGCATAAGTAGGGAGATAAATATTTATTATCTCCACACAGTATCACTCCTCTGATAATTAGTATTATAATTTTTCACTTCAGCCATGGCATTGTTTTTGCCAGTCATGTCCATATGCATCCTGCATTTAGTTTCAAAAGTAATCATTTTCTCATTTTAAATTACTCTGTGAGCTAGGTAATGAGAGTTACAAAGATGGAAACCTAATAACCTTTGCTGAGTACTTCCTTGGAATACATAGTGTTCTATTATTTCCTACTAAGAAATAGCCCAGAGGAAAAAATGAGCATATACAAAAGCATACTCATGTAACATAGCAATGGAATGTTCAGGAAACCACAAAATTTTAATATTCAGTACAAATTCTTCACCACCATCATAATTTTTTTTTTGCTTACACAAAGGGGTGTCTTCTTTTTCTATTACTTTATAGTCTAGCTACTTCAAAACACATATTCAATACCTGTTGAATTCCAGGCACATGTGCCATCTACAAAATGAATTAAATGCTGGAAAACAACTGAACTCTGAACTTTGAGACCTCACACAAATTCTATGAATTTATATGAAACTCTAAATTGAGGTTGCTGACACAGTTTGCTTCTTCAGGTTGTTGATAGCAGAGCCATACCATACACTTCCTTGCCTATCACTACTACCCTTCTTTCTCTGCCCAGAGAGCAAGAAGCAGGACTGGTGGGTTCCTGCACAATCTAAGTCAGTTTTCTCCTTTCAGGTTCTTAACAATTCCCACTGTTTCATGCACAGTAATGCCTTCCTGAAGCACCATATTTTCTCCACCATTTCTCTTTCTAGTCATTGGATTTGCTAGGACTCCTTATTTATCCTAACCTGCACAGCCCTAGCATTTCAAAGGCATGTTAATCTAACCTAAGTTCAAATTCAGCAACTACCACTTAACTGGATTTTGGGTAAATTACCAAGCGCTTTCACTCTCAGATGCTTCCTGCATGAAGGAAAATATAACATATATTTGTCTACTCTGTTGAGAGTGTTAAATGTGGAAAGATGAAACATTTGTAACATTTTAAAGACAAATATCTAAAGCAAATTTAGAAAGCTGGGTAAAGGGAGTTAGTGAACAACTCTTGACCCAGGGACCGAGCGGTAGCACAGCCGGTAGGGCATTTGCCTTGCATGTGGCCGACCCGAAGTTCGATCCTCAGCATTCCATATGGTCCCCCGAGCATCGCCAGGAGTAGTGATTCCTGAGGAGTAATTACTGAATGCACAGCCAGGAGTAACCCCTGAGCATCGCGGGTGTGACCCAAAAGAAAAAAAAAAAAAACTCGACCCAGATGTCTTGGAAATAGGTAAAATAGAACCAGGCATTCTTTTTTTTTAAATCTTTTTTGCTTTTTTATCTTTTTTATTTTATTTATTTACTTATTTTTATTTTATTTATTTTTGTAAAAATTTTATTATACCACCGTGGGACATACAATTACAAAGATGTTCATGTTTGGGTTTCAGTCATATAGTGTTCTAGCACCCATCTCTCCACCAGTACCCATTTCCCACCACCAGTGTCCCTGATTGGCTCCCCCTCCCCCCAGCCTGCCTCTATGGCAGGTTCTTTATCTCTTTTTCTCTTTCTCTCTCTCCTTCTCTCTCTCTTTCTCTCTTCCTTCTCTTACATATTGTGGATTGTAATACATACAATTAGAGGTTATCATGTGTATCTTTTTGCCTGTATTTAACACTCAGTTCTAGGTTGGTATTAGCACTTTCTTTTTTTTTTTTTTTATTCTTTATTATACCACCGTGAGACATACAATTACAAAGGTGCAATTGGTTCTTGGTAATACAGTATTCCAGCACCCATCCCTCCACCAGTACCTCATTTCCACCACCAATGTACTCCACCCCCTCCACTCACCCCCAGGCTGCCTTAATAGCAGGTAGCCCTGCTTCCTCTCTTTCTCTCTCTCTCTGCATCTCTCTCCCTCTTCTTTTACACATTGTGGCTAGCCCTGCAGATATTTATTTATTAATTTATTTATTCCACCTTTTTCTCCTTTTTTTTTTTTAATTGAAGGATGCTCATGTGGAGTCCTGGGTTCCAAGATGCACCCTCCACCCGAACCCATCTCCCATCACCAACGTCCTGTCTCCCTCCCCTCCCGAATCCCAACCACCCGGCGGCCTCTCTATGTCATCTCCCTCCTCTCTATATCTCTCCCTCTCAGCAACCCCTCCTGCTGTTCGCGGAATGCAGTGTACCAAAAAACATCATTGTTTCACCACCCTAGTGGCCGCGCGTAGCGGCCGCGAACCGGGCTCGAACCGGCTTTGCTGGTCCTCTGGTCGTGGGACATTTTCCCAGCGTCTGGACAATGAAAATGGTGGCTAGCGTGGTGGACGAGTCCCCATCCGGCTGCTTCCGGGACCCTCCGGAGCGGCGGGCCCTCCCAAAGCCCATCTGCCCTCCTCGGGGTTCCATAGTCAGCTGAGGCCGGCGCAAGCCGGCTCCCGCCTCCGAGCCGTCTGCAAGACCTCTGGATGCCGGGCCCGTCCAGCGGCTCCTGGGCGAGAAACCGGGCTAGTCACGATGGGGGGAAGGGGTGACCACGCCTCCGTGTGACGACTTCCCAGTGCTTCCCGCCTCTTGGAGCCGCCTACTTGGGCCTCGAACCGGCTTTGCTGGTCCTCTGGTCGTGGGACATTCTCCCAGCGTCTGGACAATGAAAATGGTGGCTAGCGTGGTGGGAGTCCCATCCGGCCGCTTCTGGGACCCTCCGGGGCGGCGGGCCCTCCCCAAAGCCCCATCTGCCCTCCTCGGGGTTCCATAGTCAGCTGAGGCCCGGCCGAGCCAGGCTCCCGCCTCCCGAGCCCTCTGCAAGACTCTGGATGCCGGGCCCGTCAGCGGCTCCTGGGCGGAAACCGGGCTAGTCACGATGGAGGGGAAGGGGTGACCACGCCTCCGTGTGGCGACTTCCCAGTGCTTCCCGCCTCTTGGAGCCGCCTACTTGGGGCTCGAACCGGCTGCTGGTCCTCTGGTCGTAGGACATTCTCCCAGCGTCTGGACAATGAAAATGGTGGCTAGCGTGGTGGGCGGAGTCCCATCCGGCCGCTTCTGGGACCCTCCGGAGGCGGCGGGCCCACTCCCAAAGCCCATCTGCCCCTCCTCGGGGTTCCATAGTCAGCTGAGGCCCGGCGCGAGCCAGGCTCCCGCCTCCCGAGCCGTCTGCAAGACTCTGGATGCCGGGCCCGTCAGGGTATTAGCACTTTCGACAATTATTAGCACACTGTTCCCTTCTCTGTCTTACCCAACCTCCTGACTCCCATACGTTTGTGGTAATTTCCACCTTTGACAAAACCTCCTGATCATGTTTCACCTGACCTCGGTTTGAGGCTCTTCATATTCCTGAAGCAAGCAGATGCCATTGGGCTACACTGGCACGTGATAGGGTCAAATGGAAATGTTACTAGTGCCCGCTCAAGCAAATTAATGAATAATGGGATGTCAAGTAATCAAGTGATCAATATGTATGTATATATACATATTATATACATATATAAATATATGTATATATTTATATACATATTATATACATATATAAATATATGTATATATCTATATACATATATTTATATGTATATATACATATTATATACATATACATATATATGTCATGCAAATAAATGTAGTCATTCTATATCTGTTTTTTCCTTCTGACTAATTTCACTCAACATGATCCTCTTCATGCCCATCCAAGAACCAGGCATTCTAATCAAGGAAGAAACAGGGCTGTGGTTAAAAGAAATTAAATTAATAATTACAGGTGCTATTACTAATAGCTAAACCTGCTGGTGAAATAGAGTGCAAACTGGAAATGCGGAATTGATAATCACATTGTAGAGATGCTCGGATGGCTGTGATCAGTATTTTTTTATTTCAAGTCTAAAACAGTTGCTGTTATAGTAATAATGTAGATCACATGTCTAATAACCACTAAATTTATCATCTACCTTTTTTGATTTTAGGTTTTCCAAGTAGCCATTGGATGTGATCCAACCAAATATATCATTGTTAAAGGGCAAGTATCTTAGCATTTTAATTATCTTTTATCAAAACATTTTTAAAAGGAAAAATAAATAATTACTAATAACAGTGTAAGCCTGATAACTGACATGTCTATAATAAATTATGTTGAGTCCAAAGCTTGAATTGAAAATTTGTCCAAACCGGGCCTGACTCCAAGCGGAACCAGAAGTAAACGGTCATTTTGAACTCTCAAACCGGCCTGACTCCACCTCAGCTCTGGAGAGTTTTCTAGAGAAAGAGTTCAATATGCCTAAATGGTTATCAGAATAATAAAGACATATTTTTGAAAGCTTCAAAAAAAATTTGTCCAAACCAATTTTGTTCTATTTACCAGTCAAATATTATTGCATTTTAAAAGGTAAACAGAATTAACTTCTTTCTATTACTACTATTTTTTTTTACCAGTTTCTCAACTCAATTTCTTCTTTCACTCTTATTTCATTTTTCTATGTATATCATATCCAAGAATAAAACTGCTTTTTTTCTGGAGCTGGAGCGATAGCACAGCAGGTAGGGCATTTGCTTGCACGTGGACAACCTGGGTTCAATCCCGGAATCCCATGTGGTCCCCTGAACACTGCCAGGAGTCATTCCTGAGTGCAGGGCCAGGAGTAAGTAACCCCTGAGTATTGCGGGTGTGACCCAAAAAGGAAAAAAAAAAAACTGCTTTTTTTCTGTTTTCTATCCTACTCAGACATGTTAAGATTTTATTTCTGTCAGGGAATTGCTTGTATCAAGGTAAAAGAAACCTCAGTTCTGGTACCATTTCTAACTTATTTTCAGAACAAACTTAAAAGAACCACCTATGTTTCCCTTCAGAGGATCCCAAGGTGTAACTTTCGTTGATATCACTGTGGTTCCTCTTGAAACACAGTGGATTTTATGCCAGCTACTTATGACAGTTGTATTCTATATGCAGTTTCATATAGAAACAGATTTAATTCTAAATCTGTTTGAATTATATGTATCTGGAGACAGCAATGTATTTCAATTCGTTTTCTGTGGCTAGCTAGAAGTAAGGTAAGAGTGGAGAAACACTGAGGTTTTTTTTTTTTTAGTCTATTTTTGAAATGATTTGCTTTCATCCAAAGCTCATGCTATTTTAATATTTTTTAAGTACCAATTATAGTAATTTATTTCTGGATTTGTAATTAAGCATTACTATATGTTATCTATTACATTTTTATTTCTAACACCTTTGTAGCTGTAATTTCTTTTCAAGTTGACTAAAAAGTTAAAATATACAATACATTGCTTTTCACTTGGGCGATGGTCTACAACCTTGTTCCTTAGAGTATCACCCATGAGTAAATGCTAATCACCAGGAAGCTTATTAGAATTAGAGTCTTTTATTTCTGTTTGGAGGTCACCTAGTGTGTTCGGGGGACATCTTAATATTTTTCCATGCATGACAACTTTTTCCTAAAGAAATTTTCATGTAATGCTGTGCAAATAGGTATGTTAAAAATGTATAAAAATTAAATATTTACTGATAGTGTATCATAGGACAATATATCATAAATAAATGTATTTGAATCTAGAGTAATGATACAAGGGATAAGCACTTACCTTACTTCCATCCATCTTGGGTTCTATCCTTGGCACCACATATGGTCCCTTAAGCACTACCAGGAGTGATCCCTAAGCACAGAGCCAGAAGTAAATCATTAATACTAATAAGGTTAATGCTAAGGGAAGTCAGTCAGGAGAAGAGGATCAGATATAGAATTATCTGTCATATGTGGCCTATAAAGAAAGAATATGGTAAGAACAAATGGCCAAAGATAAACTGAGAAGTGATATACAGAAATGAGATTATGGGAATGGGAGGAAGTTTATGGGAAGGGATCCTGAGACAGAGGTGGAGGGTGTGATGGGAGTTTGTGTATGCATGAAACTGTATCATTAACAACATTATGTTATATGTCAGTGTTGCTAGTAATAAAATTGGCAGTAGTTACCAAGACGACACCTAAAAAACTATTTGAAAACAAAAAAGTTTCAAAGTTACACATCTTCATGTAGGGTCAATACCCATAGTTTAAGACGCTATGGCTTAGATGCACCTCCACATCTCAGGCACTCTGTTTGCTGTTTGCTCCTCTAACATTTCATGAGGTTAACTGACATCCCCAGAACCTTCCTGGATCCAGAAGAGAATTCTCTTCCTTCCATCTTGGTTCTGGAAGGCTCCATACCACATCCAACTTCCAGCATCTCAGCAGGTCCACCTGCACATCTCCTGAAGCATGTCGCCCCATATGCTCTTCTCATCATACCTAACTCTGCCTACACTTAATACCTCATGTCACTGGGTGAAGAAAAGCAGGAAAGCAAAAGAACAATATTCAGTGTCTTAATTCCTCCAGCGATTTCCAGTGAGGATCACTATAAATATTTCATCCTCAGCACAGCAGAAACACAGCATATACAGTGGAGAAGACAAGTAGAAACCTATCTGCACAGTGAGTGAAAACAATAACACAGAAGACTACTTCTAGTACTTATACCTTTGTAAAATCTCAGGAAATGATCTTAGTGACACATATTGAGGATGTTTAATGAACTCAAAGAAACAGTAACATAAATAATTACTATAGCAAAAGAAGGTAGGAGAGACAAAATGAGAAAACAATAATCAGAAGTGAGTGATAGAAATAAAAAGTAGGGTAGGTTATATAAAGAAAAATAACCTCAATAGAAGTTATGAGCAACAGAATAACAGAAGTGAAGGACATATTGGTGAACGCCAAGATGAAATGCAAGAAATCTCTAAAATTTAAGAGAAAGTGGGGGAAAGTAAAAAACAAATAAAAAGCACACCAGAGAACTATGGGATGATTTCAAGAGGTGCAATTTATAATATCAGAGTCCCTGAAGAACAGGAAGGCAAACTTGAAAAACAACTAGTTGAAGAAATAAATCATAGAGAATAATTTACCAGAGTTGAAGAATATAGGCACCAGACTCAAGAGACTCAAAGAGTGCCCATGATAAGACACATTATGCTTAGAATGACAAAAGCCAAAAACAGAGCAGAATACTGTAAGCAGCAGCATCAGAAAATGAACTTACATACAAAGGAAAACCCATAAGGTTCACAGTAAATCTATCAAATGAGAATTTACAAGCTAGAATAGTATGGTGGAATACAGTTTTGAAAAAAAGAACTTACTAGGCACCCCAGAGTTTTCAGTTGAAAAACTATGTACCCATGAATTTTAGTGGTTTGATTGCATCTATTCCAAGATTAGTTGAAATTCTGGAAAGCTGGGCTGATGGCTTAATGAATTCCACAATACTGTTACCCAGTAGGAACATACCAAACTAGATGGGAAAGTAGCATAGAAGCCAACTAAACTCTGTAAAATAATAAAAAAAAAATTAAAAAAAAACAGAAAAACAGAAGGCTCTGCTAGCAACAGCTAGCAACAACAGCTCAGTAAACCTTCAAACAATTACTTAATGATCCCATGATGCGATCTAACAATTTTCACAGATTTTTTACTGCAGTATTTTTCATAATTCCATTAGACATTTAGTTGTAATAAGCAATATACAATTATTTTATGCCTTCCTAAGGGGGCAGCTTGGCGGGTAGGTGAGAAACTGATGACAGAGGTGGAGGGAAAGTCAGACTGGTGCTGTAGCTGGTTGGAATACTGAATGCCTGTTGCAGGACTCCTCTAAGAGCCCCTTTCTCTACCCTATGGAGGGTTTTCCAGGGGGATCTTGGCTCAAGACATTAGCATATAAAAAGGCATTGGGTGAGGTGCTGGGAGAAATTACCTGAGGGCATTTGACCCTGCCAGGAGAAGTTTGCATTTGGCTTGCAGCTCCTCCCAGCTCAGGCTGAATTTTCATCTCTAGATGGGCTGGGCTGGGGAGTTTGGGTGGATTTCTGGCTATAAAATAAGCTGCAAGAATAAAGAAGCTCTCTTTTTTCCCTTTTTGCCATTTCGGCTCTCCTTGGTGTTTTGCTTCTCTGTCCTCAACAATCTCTGTTGGGCCTCAACACGTGGTGGCAGCCATCTTGGCCTGCACCTGGCTGGGGCCTAGCTGGGAACACAGAGTCCGGAGGCTTTCCCTGCTCTTGGATTGTATATTGGAACCTGTAATAGTAAAGCCCTTTTAAAACTGCATCGGATTCCTGAGTTTTCATCCATTCCTCTCCAGCTCCGGAGGTAGAAGGGAACTCGCTTCCCGGCACTATTGGGGACCCCAGGTGGAGCTCCCGACAAATGCCCAGAACAACTGTATTGTGAGCAACTTTGTAAACCATGTTGTTTCAATAAAGTGAAAAAAAAGGAAGACGTAGTGCTAAAGTGATAGTTCAGCAGGAAACATAGTTACCTTGTCCTTTACTGTCTTAGGTTCATTCATGGCACCCCAGATAGTCTCCCCATACCACATCAAGATCCCTGAGTTCAGAGCCAGTTTTAAGCCCGAACACAACAGGGTGGTTCCAAAAAAAAAAAATCTCAATGACATTAACACCTCACCAAGAATACTCTGTTCAGCTCGACTGTCATTCAGGTTTAAAACAATGATATAAAGCTTCATGGACAACCAACATAACCTTGAAATCAGTTTTTATGAGAAGTGTTACTGGCACTTATATAAAAAAAAGATGAACTTCTTAGCACTTTGCCACTGAGTATGTCGTTAACTCTTTAGTGGTTTTGTACTAGATTAAGAAAGTTCTGTTCTGAGGACTGGAGTGACAAGACAGTGGGTAGGGCACTTGCAATGCATGCAACCAACCAGGTTTGATTCCAGTCCCCTGAGCTGAGCATCACCAGGAGTGCAGAGCCAGGGAGAAACCACTGAGCACCTGAGTGCAGATCTGAGATCTGAGTGCAGATCTGAGTGCAGAGCCAGGAGAAACCACTGAGCACCACCAAATATGGCCCCAAAGTAAATAACAGCAGCAACAACAACAATAGATACACTTTAATACTTTTATAAGCCTATTCATTTTTCCATCAAATTTTTTTTGCGTTTCTCCTCTCCTCTTACTAAATTGTATATTTGTAGCTTTATAAGTTACATGTAAGTTTTAATGTATTATATTAATACTATTATTTTAAATTTTATCATCTATCACTGTCTTCCCGTTCATCATCGATTTGCTCGAGCGGGCACCAGTAATATCTCCATATGACCTGTCTCATGCAAGTAGAGCCCAAGGGCACCTGCTTGCTCCAGGAACATAAAGAGCCTCAAACCATTCCATCAGGTCATGGGAATGAGGTCTATAATTGTTACTGGTATCTGGCATATCAAATACGACACGGGTAGCTTGCCAGGCTCTGCCGTGTGGGTAGCATACTCTTGTAGTCATCTCAAAATCCAGCATTTATTGATGAACCGCAGCGTGTGAGCCGGGCTGTGATAGGCTGGTCTGCTGGGTGGAGTTCTGACGAGGGGGAAGTCTGGATGTGGAAAATGGAGGCCCCTCATGGAGTGGGGGTCGTCTGGCTTGTTGTGAGGCTCTGCTGGAGTGGCGGGCCAGGGCTAGAACCTGCCATCCCTCCCGGGCGCCTCATGAGTGGCTGGGCACAGGGAGAGCCAGTAGCAGCTCTGCCCCATGTCTGTGAGTCCAGTGTTTTACATAAGAGATAATCTCAGAAGAAGAGATTAGTTCTTAGTATAACCTTTGTTTAATAGGGTGTGGCACTGCCCTTCTATGCACTGTTTAGGGTTCTTTGCTGACAGAACCCTCCCTGTCACAGATAAGATTACTTTGGTGTATATAAGGGGACTGACTTGAGGCCCCCCTGTACCTTTTGCTCCTTCTTTGGGTAGGACTCCTCTCAGGTGAGATCCTCTCTCTTTGGTGGGAGACTTAGGCTCCTTTGTATGGTCTAAGTTCGGACCTGAGCTAGAGTTCTTTCATTGTATTGGATTGCTGTGGAAGAGCTTTTGTACTCATGAATTTTCATCCTTTCCCCTGGTATCCTCGGAGGTAGAAGAGAATTATTTTTTATATCTTATTTTTACAAGGTGCACAGGTTTTGCAATTTTTTGCTAACTTTTCATTGATTTACAATTTTGTGAAATTTTAGATTTATCTATAAAAGTGTTACCACCTCCATAATAAAAAAAAAAGTTCTCTCATTTGTGGATTATAGAGAACAGTAGTAAGGGGAGCAAAAAATGGTCAAAATATCAGAACTTGATATTTTCTCTATAGAAGTGATATTTCCGAGGAGTGGGTATTGGTGCAGGGTGGGGGCAGGGAGGCCTTGGAATACTGGTGGAGGGAAGCGGGCACTCTTGGTGATATGTAGTTTTGAAGCGCTGTATGAAAAGTGCTAATAACCATTCTAAATCACAGTACTTCAATAAAATTGGCGATGGGAAATTAGAACATCATTCTGCCTTACCAAGTGTATGTTCACAAGTTCAAATCCTAGATGTCCCATGCACTGAAATTCTGAAACCTATGCTGCTTGAGCCTGAAGCTCTGCTTGTCTGTATCCCCAGTGCTCAGTTATTTCTGCATCGTTGAAAACCTGTGGGACCAGAAAGAAGTGCAACCACCAGAAAGCATCACAACCAAAAAAGAAGTATCACCTGTAATTCAAACCCTAGTGAGCATGTTGTTAGCACCACCCTGTTAAGCATTCAACCATAGCTTTTGTGCCTCAACTGAAGACTAACCCCTGGCAAGCAGGAGAATTTTCTAAAGGAGTGTAAATCTTAAGCATCACAGCTGAATATGCAACACTTCAACCTGATGTGTAACTCCCAAAGAGCACCAAAGGAGGCATTTGTGCAGCCTCTGATCATCATCGCAATAACTACAAGAAGGAAAAGAGCAGGAGAGAATAAAAAAATAATGCTAAAATTTTTTATTTAAAAAATTTAATGCTTGGGGCCAGAGCAATAGCACAGCAGGTAGGGCATTTGCCTTGCACGTGGCCAACCTGGGTTCGATCCCCGGCATCTTATATGGTCCCCTGAGCACCACGAGAAGTAATTCCTGAGTGCAGAGCCAGGAGTAACCCCTGTGCATTGCCAGGTGTGACCCAAAAAGCAAAAAATAATTAATGCTTAATTTTTTTTGTTTATTACATAGTACAGAGGATAGGGGGCTTGCCTTGCACTTGGCCAACCCAGGTGCAATTCCTAGCACCATGTGTGGTTTTCTGAGTGTGGCAAGAAGTTATACCTGAGCACAGAGCCAGTAGTATGCCCTGAGCACAGACTGGTGTGGCCCCCAAACCAAACTCATAATTATGCAGGACTGGGGATATTGGTTGGTGATAGAGTGCGTGATTTACATGCGTGGGATCCCGGCTTCAGTCCCCAGTTACTCTCTTAACTTTATCAAAGCATCCTGGGGTTTGTTTTGTTTTATTTTGTTTTCCTTGGTAGATCCAAGATGTTAGAAGCATCAGAAATGATCTTTCTGGTTGTCTCAGATCGATATGGTTCAGAACCACTGTCATCCTTGGCCACCAGTATCATGTGATGACATGCTGTCTTTTACCTGTCTTCTATGTGCTGCAGAGCCCTAAAATGCCACAGTGACTGGAGCAAGTGAAGTACATGGGGAAAAGTGACGATCCAGGGGCCTAGTTAAGAGTCTACAGTTGATTCTGACAGCTTCTAGATTAGCTGAAGCATAAGGAAGAGCTGATTTTTCTTGTTTAGCAAGAAATCTTTCAGTGACACTAGATGGATAAAGTAGCAGCTCAGAATTGTACCCACCAGCATCTTTGATCCCAGGGAGATTTTCCTGCTCCAGCCCATGATGATATTTTAAATCTAGCAAATGGATATCCTTCAGACATGGCCTAGGTTCCTTCCATTCTGCTTGTTTCATGTTGCGTTCTATATGCATTTAGTGCTTATTGTGTGAAATCTCTATCTCTGTCAATCTGTTTATCCTTAACATAGACTCCTTTATTTTCCTAAACTAGATGCTTCAGAGACCCCTCCCCAGTACAGTCCTAGGGACTGGGGTACCTTTATGACCACAAACACAAATTAAAAGCTCCATGTTTAAGATCTCCCAACCAATACCTCCCTGACTTGAGGAAAATGAGGCTACCTCTGCCTCCCCTACTTTTCTTGGTCATGGCCTTGTAGTGTAGAGACACTGTTCAGATAGGGTTTAGTTTAATTTCAGAGATAATTACTCCATATGTAGCTGTAGATTGACCGTGTCCATGGGAGAGTGAGTTCAGGATCTCAAGCCATGCCCCATATTTGGTAAGACCAAAAAAGCTTTAATAACAGGTGTTCCCACGGCTATTACTGTCATCAAAACTATCAAGACATTCCTATGGGATCCAAGTAGTTCTGACAAAATTGTTGCCAATGAATGAATAAATCTGTTGGGCTCTAATTTAGATTTCAAATGAAAAATGACCTGGACATCAATTATTTCTCAACATAGTGATAAGAATTACTTCCCAGCTGTATTGAAAAGTTCCCCCAAAATGGTTAAATGAATCCTTTAAGTTAACTAAAATTTGAATTACTAAAATAATAATTTCAAAAATGGTGACAGTCATATGTTTTCATGAACCCTAATTAGAGATTATGCAAATTCTTTTCTTCTTTTTTAATCTTTGGGCCACATGCAGCGATGCTCAGTCTCCACACTCAGTAATTAGTCCTGACTCTGCACTCAATAATTAACTCCTGGCAGTGCTTGGGTTACCATAATGGATTGCCAGGGATTGAACCCAGGTCTAGTACATGCAAGGTAAGCACTTTATTCATGTGCCATCTTTCCAGCCTATACAAATTATGAAAATAACTCCCGATCTGAATGAACCAAGTATCTAGCAGCAGTTAGAAAGCTGTGCCTGTATGTGTGTGCGTACATGCATGTGTGTGTGTTTAAAACTATAGCTAGAGATTGTACAAGGTTTATCATTATACCAAATGTCTATCATATGACCTATCTTGTTTGAGTAGGTCATATGATAATGCATATGCAGCACTGCAACACTGCATAACACTCAGATGGTCCCCTGAGCACCACCAGGAGTAATCCCTAAGAACAGAGCCAAAGTAAGCCAAAACAAAAACCAAACAAAACAACCAAATAAAGCGAAAATAAGGTAGGCTTGGAGGGATAGCACAGAGGGTAAGACATTTGCCATGCAAATGGCTGACCCAGGCTCAATTCCCAGTACTGCGTGTTGGTCCCCGGAACACCACTAGGTTGATCCTTGTGCCGGAGCCACAAATAAGCCCAAATCACCACCAGGTGTGGCCCACCCTCAACCTCCCACCAAAGGACTATAAGGAATTATATAGTCCAAAGAAATAAGTTAATTTTTGTAGATATGAATTGTTAATATATGTCAAGGTAAGACATGTGAGAGGTTAAATACAAAGTTTCAAATGTTGGAATCTTTAGAAACATTTGTGAAACATTTAAAAAAATAGAAATGCGGAGATGGTTCTGCCGCCGAGCGTGTCAGGGGCCACTCTCCCCGTCCGAGCCGCTGAGAGCGTGTCGCTCACGGAGACTACGACGGCCCTCGCCTAGAACCCACTGGACGAGGACTTCTCCCAAGGTTGCAGGAGTCACCTTGAAAGTCATCTCTGGTCCCTGGTAGAGCCATGGCTCGTGGACCCAAGAAGCACCTGAAGCGTGTGGCAGCTCCAAAGCATTGGATGCTGGATAAACTGACAGGGGTGTTTGCTCCTCGTCCATCCACTGGGCCCCACAAACTCAGGGAGTGTCTTCCACTCATCATTTTCCTGAGGAACAGGCTGAAGTATGCTTTAACAGGAGATGAGGTGAAGAAGATCTGCATGCAGCGTTTCATTAAGATAGATGGCAAAGTCCGCACCGATGTAACCTACCCTGCAGGCTTTATGGATGTCATCAGCATTGATAAAACGGGGGGAGAATTTCCGTCTGGTCTATGACACCAAGGGACGCTTTGCTGTTCATCGCATTACGCCTCAGGAGGCCAAGTATAAGTTATGCAAAGTGAGAAAGATCTTTGTGGGCACCAAAGGAATCCCTCACTTGGTGACACATGATGCTCGCACCATTCGCTATCCTGACCCCCTCATCAAGGTGAACGACACCATTCAGATTGATCTGGAGACCGGCAAGATTATTGATTTCATCAAGTTTGACACTGGAAACCTATGCATGGTGACCGGTGGTGCTAACCTGGGAAGAATTGGTGTGATCACCAACAGGGAGAGACATCCCGGTTCTTTTGACGTTGTCCATGTGAAAGATGCCAATGGCAACAGCTTTGCCACCCGCCTCTCCAATATTTTTGTGATTGGCAAGGGCAACAAACCATGGATTTCTCTTCCCCGAGGAAAAGGAATCCGCCTCACCATTGCTGAAGAGAGAGACAAAAGACTGGCTGCCAAACAGAGCAGTGGCTGAAATGTTTTCTAAGTGATATGTTGATGGTTGGAAGGATTTTGTTACTTAAATAAAGTTAATACTGTTTAAAAAAAAATAGAAATGCACCAGAGATACTAGTTCTGTAAATAATGATTTTTTGACAGTTTCAGGTTTCAGACCCACAAAGTTGAGTAGTTAAGTGTTTGTGCAACCATATAAGAAATTATGACATTAAAGCATTTTTTCTTTATCATAGGTTTGAGAAAAAAGATTGTGCTCCTTATGAATTTGAATACGATATTGAAAGGTAAGAAATAATTCAATGGTTTATATTAATGCTTAACACTACATACAGTGTTAAGCATTAATGGTCCCTGAGCACCACCAGGAGTAATCCCTAAGTATAGAGCCAAAGTAAGCCAAAACAAAAACCAAACAAAACAACCAAATAAAGCAAAAATAATACATGGTACCTGTAATTTGAAATAGTAGTCAATATTTACTCTTATTAGACTCAATATTTTATAATATGTGCATCACTATTATAAATTTACCTCTGGGCAATGTTATTGCTGCATATTACATTTTATAAGTTGTGTTTTATTTCCATTTTGTTCAAAAAATAATTTAAATATTTTTCTATTTCATCTTTGACCCATGTATTTTTTTTTTTTGCCTTTTTGGGTTATACCTGGCAATGCTCAGAGGTTACGCCTGGCTCTCCACTCAGGAATTACTCCCAGGTGGTGCTCGGGGGACCACATGGGATGCTGGGGATAGACCTGGGTCTGCTGCGTGAAAGGCAAATGCCCTACCTGCTGTACTATCACTCCGGCCCCTGACCCATGTACTTTTATATGTATGTTGTTTCACTTGAATCACTTGAATCCCGTTATTCATCAATTTGCTTGAGCGGGTGCCAGTAACATTTCCATTTGACCCTATCATGTGCCAATGTAGCCCAATGGTATCTGGTTGATTCAGGAATATGAAGAGCCTCAAACCATTCCTTCAGGGTCTTGACAAGGAAGTCTGACCATCCTGTAGATGGGTGGCCACATGATCTTTTGACATCCAGTGGGATCCAGTTGGTAACGGCTCTAGTCCAGTGGTTGTCTCCAAATCGCATTACATGTCCAGCCCATCTGATTTTCGATGCCTTGGTAAACGAGACAGCGTCCCTGATTCTGGAATAGCGACGGAGGTCAGAACTCTGAATTCCTTCTCTCACTTGAGTGAGGTGTGATATTCCAAGCATAGCTCTTTCAATTCCTCTCTGGGAGACCCAAATAGCATTCTCATCCTGCTTTCATAGGGCCCAGGTCTCTGAGGCGTATGTTAATGCAGGGAGAACAGTGGAGTCAAAGAGATGTGCCCAGAGCCGGAGGTTCTTTGTCCTTTTAGCTATTTCTTTGATGCTTTTGAAGGCATTCCATGCTGCTCTCTCTTCCTCCTGCGTAGCTCAGGTTTTAGGTCGTTCATCATGTTGACTTCTCGACCTAGGTACACATAACTGCTGCATTCAGAGATGTTTGTTCCATTGAGAGTGAATGGGGCCTCTGGAACTAGTTCATTTTTCATGAACATAGTTTTCTTTAGATTCAGCTGTAGACCTATCTTTCCACATTCTCGGTCGAAGTCAGCCAGCATTTGTGCCGCTTGGCTAATGTTTGGTGTTATTTGAACGATGTCATCACTCTTCATATTTAGGGAGTATTTTATAATTAGAAATACCTTTTTAGGGAACTCGGCTCGCCCAGGCCCAGCTGACCATGGGGCCCCCCAGGAGGGTAGATGGGTTTGGGAGTGGGCCCATCACCTCTGGGGGGTCCCGGAAGCAGCCAGATGAGACTCGCCCACCACACTAGCCACCATTTTCGCTGTATGGACACTGGGAAACTGCCTCACGACCAGATTAACAGAGCAAAACCAGTTCGAGCCCAGGTTGCGCAGTCGCAAGCAGCTGCGCGGTCCATTAAAATAGTGGAAACAGAGATGTCTTTTAATGCACTGCATTCCACGATGTGCAGGAAAGTTTGGCAGGAGGGAGAGATAAAGAGGAGAGAAATGAGATGCAGAACCCGCCAAGTAGTTGAGGTGTGGGAGGGGGGAGGGAGGTGGGGACATTGGTAATGGGAGATGGGTTTGGGTGGAGGGATGGGTGTTGGAACACTGTGGAACCAAAACTCTACGTGAGAATCTTTCAATTGTATATCTAAAATGGTGTAATAAAATTGGGGGGGGGAATAATAAAATCAAAAAAAATAGAAATACCTTTTTATATTTTTGATACCTCCTTCTCAAGTGAAATAACAGTTCTAGTCTTTAAGTCTTTAAAATAGAGCAACAATTAATGAAAAATCTCTTTTGCACAGTTCGTATCTAAGGCATCAACCACCTCAAAAACAGGTAAGGAAAAATAACTTCGTTGCCCAAGAAATAGTACAGAGGATAAGGCATTTGCCTTGCATATGGCCAACCCGGGTTGATCTCCAGAACCCTATGTGCTTCCCTGAGCCCTGCCAGGAGTGTTTTCTGAGCACAGAGCTAGAAGTAAGCTTTAAGCACAGCCAGGTGTGGCCCACAGCCCCCACAAAACAAAAAAAGGAGAGAGAGAGAAGAAGAAGAAAAGAAACTATAATATAGGAAATAACTAAAGCATTTTTTACGTTATAGAGAGTAAAATATGACTGGAAACTATATGGCTGCCCATTAAAAGTTGATATCAGAGAAAAATTTCATCCTTTGGTTCAATTGTAAGTATTATTTACTAAAATTTTTTGACTTATTTTGAAAGTTTCAAAATAAATACATTGAAAATGGACTAATTAATCATTCCTTTTGTTTTGTTTTTATTAGCGGTCCAGGCACTGTAATTTACATGGTTATTTTGGGGTTTGTGGATTTACATGGTTATATTTGCGGGGAGGGTTGTTTGTTTTTTTTAATTGGGCCACCTGGCGGTGCTCAGTATTTATATTCATGTGACTTGGGAGACCAGATGGGATGTCAGGGCTCTAACTCCAAGTCTGCCCCCTTGACAGTTACAGTTTTACATCTGATTGTTGTAATTTTACATTTGATTTCACACTTACAGTATTGTTGGCTCTATATTTTAGATACATACATAAACCTCTATGTAACTATGGACATGAGGCTCCCGAACCTGACCTCTGTTACCTCCTATCCCTCTCTTTTTATTGCCCTTCGTGATTTCTTTCATCCCAGGTCCTTCTCATATCTGTGCTCAAGGACCAAGGGTAATCTGGGCACCACCCTACTCTGAGAACATAAATTTCATTTTCCTATTATTCTTTTGCTTACTTATCTTCACATATTTACTTATCTTCAGATAAGATTATGTTACTTGTTCTTCACTTGACTCATTTCACTTAACATAATAACCTCCAGTTTCATCTAAGCTGCAGCAAAATGCATTAATTCATCATTCCCCACAACTGCATAGTATTCTATTATGTATATATACCTTACTTCCATTGTCAATTCATTTATTGTTGGACGCCTAGGTTGATTCTATATCCTAGCTGTTGTTCTGAGTGCTGCAATAAATATTGGTGTGCATATGTCCTTTATAATATTCTTGTGTCTTAGGAGTAGATACCAAGAAGTAGAGCTGCTGGGCATATGGTAACTCTACTTTGTACTTCTCTGGAAATCTCCATACTGTTTTCCACAAGGGTTTAACTAAGCCCAGCATTACCACCAGACTGGATGAGAATTCCTTTTTCGCCACATCCCCACCAACATAGACTGTTTCCAGTCTTCTTGATGTATGTCACTTGACTGGAGTCAGATGATACCTTGTTGTCATCTTTATTTGAATTATGAGCATTTTTATGTGTCTGTTGACTGTCTTCTTCGGAGAAGTGTCTTTTTTTATCAGGTTTGTGTATTTTGAAGATTAGTCTCTGTGAGAGCTTTATGTATCTTAGATAATAATCCTTTATCTGATGTGTTGAGTGCAAATACTTTTTTTCATATTCAGTTGAGTATCTTAGTTTTAGCCTGTGTTTCTTCAGCTGTGCAGAAACCTTACTTCAATGAAGTCCCCTTTCATACTTTTGTTTATGTTTTCCTTGCCAATTAAATAATATGAAAAAATACCTTTGAAATACAAATCTTGGAGCATTCTGCCTGTATTATCCTTAATGTATTTTAAGAATTCTGGTCTGATCTCAAGGTCTCTGATCCACTTTTAATTGGCTTTCATGTAGGGTGTAAGATATGGATCCATCTTCTTTTTTTAATGTGACTCTCCAGTTTTCACAACCTTTATTGCAGAGGCTGTCATTATTCCACTTCATGTACCTATTTGTAAGAAATTGAACGAAGATATGGGGATTAGTCCTTTTATTTTTTTATTTAATATTTCATTATCCAACACAAATCCCATCACCAGTGTGTTCTCATTCATTTCTCAACACTGCCATCCAAATGCCTGCTCCCTCAGCTGGCACCAATTATATTGACCATTGCAGCCCATATATGGCAATGGGTTTGATAAAAATTGATAAAGTCATGAATTTTTCTGGTTTTCTATGGGCTAATCTGGTCTATTTCTGTTCTTGCATTGACCACCTGAATTTCTATCACATGGTTGGTATCTATTAGTTTGCTGTATTGTGCTGCTGCAACGCGGCCATGTGCCACGAGGAGAGCCAGTAGCAGCTCTGCTCCATGTATCTGTGTCTCTGTATCATGGCTGACAACCTGGGAGTAGTTCATGGGCAGGTCCTCCAGGCCTCCCAGATGGGACAGAGATGGGGGAGAGGGACCCCAGCTCTATCTCCATGGAAGCCCGGTGACTTTAGCTGCTGAGACTCACATACCTGGGCTTGAAATCGGCTTCTTTATAGGGTGGGGGCTTTGATAAGCTGTGCTTGAGATGACTTCTCTCTTGGGTGGGGATCTGACAAGCCTCCAGACTCAGTGTGGAGTCTGGACATTGAAAATGGCTGCCATAATGGTGTGAGTGGGGGTGGGGTTCCTCTGGCAGAGAAACTAAAAAATAAATAAATAAATACAACTGAAGAGCCAGAGATTAAAAGGCTTGCCTTGACCATGGAGACCTCAGTTTAATCCCCAGCACTGCAAGGAGTGATCTGGGTACAGAACCAGGGAAAGTCATCAGCATAGCTGGGCTATCCTTCCAGACTCCCACCCCTCCCAATACACACACATGCACACACACACAGACACACACACATACACACACATACACACATTCTTCCTGATAAAGGAATAAAATAGATCAGAGAGCTAAGGATCTGGGAAATATTCCAGGGAACTTGTACATGAACTAGGTCCCTGAATATTAAATAATAAAAGATATTTCTCTTTGGGGGAAGGAGAGGAGAGGAAGAAGTAAGGAAGGCTACTGTGATTTCCACTAAGTAAGTCTTCCAAGCAAGTTACAACTTAATAAGGAAATCAATATCCAAATATCTGTGAATATTTGGGTGGTCAATAAACGAATCATGAAGTATCAGATGAAGCAGCTCAGAATCTAAGTAGAGTCCATCTAGTTCACAGAGGACTTTCTATTCATCATGTGTGGTATAACATATTTTGCTATTTTTCTCTGAGAAAAATGTCAAAGATTTTCAGGTAAACAAGTATGAGTAGGGAGATCAACTAGTCCATTACATTGTTTGTCCAGAGAAGGAAAAAATGACTAATGACTAAAATATCACAAGAACAAAAAAGAGAAATCACTGGTAGGGGACAAAAACATGATTATGGTAAGCAGGAATTTTACTGCAACCTGAGGACCATCATAAATTGAAATAACTTATAAATATAAATATGAATAGTGAGGAGAAATAGAATAATAATGAAGACTAATGAGTCAGTGGTGAAACCAATTAGAAAATATCTTCCACAGATTTTCATATCTATTTTAAGTATCTGTACCTATTAACTCTATCTTCCTATGATTATAAATTTTCTATGTGTGTATCTTAATATCTGTCCCTCTATACTGACTTGATCCCCTACCTCTTCTAATTAAGAACTTGATCACTTGATCACTTGAATCCCGTTATTCACCGATCTGCTCAAGCGGGCACCAGTAACATTTCCATTTGACCCTTTCACGTGCCAATGTAGCCCAATGGCATCTGGTTGATTCAGGAATATGAAGAGCCTCAAACCGTTCCTTCAGGGTCTTGACAAGGAAGTCTGACCATCTTGTAGGTGGGCGGCCACATGATCTTTTGACATCCAGTGGGATCCAGTCGGTAAGGGCTCTAGTCCAGCGGTTGTCTCCAAATTGCATTACATGTCCAGCCCATTTGATTTTCGATGCCTTGGCAAACGAGACAGCATCCCTGATTTTGGAATAGTGACGGAGGTCAGAACTCCGGATTCCTTCTCTCACTGGAGTGAAGTGTGATATTCCAAGCATAGCTCTTTCAATTCCTCTCTGGGAGACCCGAATAGCATTCTCATCCTGCTTTCATAGGGCCCAGGTCTCTGAGGTGTATGTTAATGCAGGGAAAACGGTGGAGTCGAAGAGATGTGCCCAGAGCCGGAGGTTCTTTGTCCTTTTTAGCTATTTCTTTGATGCCTTTGAAGGCATTCCATGCCACTCTCTCTTCCTCCTGCGTAGCTCAGATTTTAGGTCGCTCATCATGTTGACTTCTCGACCTAGGTACACATAACTGCTGCATTCAGAGATGTTTGTTCCACTGAAAGTGAATGGAGCAACTGGAACTAGTTCATTTTTCATGAACACTGTTTTGTTGAGATTCAGCTGTAGACCTACCTTTCCACATTCACAGTCAAAGTCAGCCAGCATTTGTGCCACTTGGCTAATGTTTGGTGTTATTAGAATGAAGTCATCAGTGAAGCGGAGGTGGTGTAGTTGCCGACTGTCTATCTTCACTCCCATTCCTTCCCATTCTAATTGTTGCATGATGTTCTTGAGGGTGGTGCTGAAGAGTTTCTGTGAAATGGCATCACCCTGCCGAATCCCTCTTTTGACATCAATGATCACTTCCTTGTAGAATGGTGAGATCCTGGTGGTGAATCCGTAATACAGCTCATGAAGGATCTTGATGTATTGGGTTTGAACACCCTGTTTGGCTAGGGCTTCAATGACTGCTTCAGTCTCCACAGAATCAAAGGCTTTCTGTAAATCAATGAACGTGAGACAGAGTGGCATCTTGTACTCCCCTACAAACCTCAATGAGCTTGGTTACTGTGTGGATATGGTCGATTGTGCTGAATCCTTTCCAGAAGCCAGCTTGCTCGCATGGTTGTCCTTCATCTAGTGTTCTGCCAATCATGTTCAGGATGACTCGTGTAAACAGCTTGTAGATGACGGACAACAGGCAAATGGGGCGATAGTTGCCAATGTCGTGACTGTCTCCCTTCTTGAACCCCCTGCATTCCATGGACCATGGGAGCAACTTCCAACCTGAGCCCACCATCCCGATGGAGCCTCAGAAGAGCCCAGAGAGGCCCCCCACACCTTGCTGGCAGCGATCTTCACCATCCACACTCTGCAGCTCGTAAGATCTCCACCCAACAGATTAATCCAGTCTCCAGCCCGGCTTTTCAGAAACCCAGCCTACAAGGACCCACCCTGCAGAGACCCGCCCTTCAGAAGAGAGTATTTCAAGCCCAGGAATGCTTGAGCCACAGACACAGATACACCCGGCAGAGCAGAAACCAGCTTTCCCTGTTGCTCACGGCCGCTCAGCGGCTGCACAATTTACCTCCAAATTGCTGTGAATATTCTACCCACCCCTCTGAGAGAGCCCCACAAAGTAATGAGAATATAGTGCCCGCACGGCAGAGCCTGGCAAGCTGTCCTATGTGTGTTCAATATGCCAAAACCAGTAACAAAAATGTTTATTTTCCTGACCCCGAAAGAGCCCTTAATACGGGCGGCAGTAAGAAAGGCGAACAAGCAGTGACTGATAAAATTTCATGGCCATCCTAGGCTGCCAAAACAAAGGACTAAAATGACTGTCTGTACTTTCAATGCACGTACGCTGGCATCGGAAGCATATATTGAGGATCTGATGGTGCAAGCGCAAAAGATCAAGTACGACATCATTGGTCTGACTAAGACGAGGAGGCGCCAGTCGCATCATGCTGTATTTGACACCGGAGAAGAATTGTACCTTGGAACATGCAACGAAAAGAGGCATCGGTGGCGTTGGTGTCCTTGTCAACACCGAACATGGCCATCAACATTGATTCATTTGAATGCCTAACAAACCGGATAGGATGATTACACTTGAAGAGATGTGGCCCACTGCCAGCAATTTCTATCTTCATTGTCTACGCACCAACATCCACATACAAAGGAGATGAAATTGAGAAATTCTACATGGAACTGGAGGAGTTCTATAAAAAAGATCACACCTTCTACAAGATCATAGTCTGTGATTTTAATGCCAAGATAGGACCAAGAAGATCAGCTGAAGAACTCCACATCAGGACCCATGGCCTAGAATGGAACAAACAGGGTGAGAGTCTATCTGAGTTCATTATGTCCACCAAGACCATTCATGGGAACTCACAGTTCCAGAGGGCTGAAGCGAAATGTTGGACATGGGAATCTGGTGGACAGTTCCACAATGAAATTGACCACATCATCTTCAATCGACAGTTTTGTCTGACCGATGTTGCTGTCGTCCCCAAATTCCAAACAGGATTGGACCACCATCTCCTTCATGCAAAATTCTACTTCCCGCAACGGGGGAAAAAAAGGCTGCAAAGTTTAAGAAGAGAACTCCCAGAACGACCACCAACTGGGAACTTTGGCACCATTGCAGCAACATGGGAAGATACCATCATTGACGACATCGATGAAGAATACAACCGACTGGTTCAGCACCTCCATGATTGTGCGAAGAATGCCGAGAGAGAGAAAGACACAAAAGGACGCATATCTTCAGAAACTCTCAAGCTCATTTGCCAACGTGGCAAGGCGCGAGCCTCAGGAGACCAAATGCTAACGCCCAAGCTTGCTAAACAGTGCAGAGAAGTGATAAAAGAAGACCTCAAAGACAGAAGAGCAGATATACTGGAAGATGCAGCAGAAGCCAGGAAAAACATTCCGCACTGCCCGCCTGTCCTTCACCAACTATAAGACCAAGATGACTGCCCTCCGACGACCTGATCTATTACGTCTTCCAGAAAGGCAATGGAGAAGATTATCCAGGACTTCTACTCAAATCTCTTTGATAGCCACATCCACCTGCCCACATACCAAATTCCACAGGATGGATATGTCATTCCCAACGTTCTCCCTTCTGAAATCCGACATGCCATCTCGCCGGTAAAGAAGGGAACAGCACCAGGCCCAGACAAAGTCAGACCCGAACACCTGAAGAATCTGCCATCGGTACTCATCAATACACTAGCTTGGCTCTTCACACTCTACCTGTCCGAATGCAAGGTACCCTCCCAATGGAAAACCAGCAGGACAGTTCTACTGTTCAAGAAGGGAGACAATTAAGAACATTGCTCCTAAAATTATCTCTCTTACATTGTCAACTTTCCTTCCCACTACAAATTGCTCGGGGGATTTTCTTATACAGACACACATGCATCACACACACACACACACACACACACACACACACACACTGTTGTCACTTTTATAGCTAGGACTCATTACTTACTGCCACTTAATTTTTTGTTACATCCCAGCTGGTGTGCCCAGCTGCTCATGAGGCGCCTGGGAGGCATGCCGGGTTCTAGCCCTGGCCTGCCACCCCAGCACCTCACAACAAGCCAGACCATCTTCCCCTACTCCATGGGGCCCGCCATTTTCCACATCCGGACTTCCCTCTTGTCACAACTCCACCCAGCAGACCGGACTATCACAGCCCGGATCATCGACAGCCACCCCTGCAGCAGTTTTTTTTTCAATCCGGCCCAGAGACTCTCAGACATGGGGCAGAGCTGCTACTTGCTCTCCCTGTGCCCAGCTGCTCATGAGGCACCTGGGAGGCATGCCGGGTTCTAGCCCTGGCCTGCCACCCCAGCACCTCACAACAAGCCAGACCACCCTCCCCTACTTCATGGGGCCCGCCATTTTCCACATCCGGACTTCCCTCTCATCACAACTCCACCCAGCAGACCACACTATCACAGCCTGGTTCGCGTGGCCTCTAGCGGCCACGCCAGTACATCAATAAATGCTTTATTTAGAGGTGACTACAGCAGTATGCCACCCGCACGGCAAGCCTGGCAAGCTGCTCGTGTAGCATTTGATATGCCAAATACCAGTAACATTTATATTAGATCATTCCCGTGACCTAATATAATGGTTTGAGGCTCCTTATGTTCCTGGAGCAAGCGGATGCCTTTGGGTTCTATTAGCATGAGACAGAACATATGGAGATATTACTGGTGCCCGCTCTAGCAAATAGATGATTAACGGGAAGATAGTGATAGTGATAGTGATCCCAAATACCCCCACACCAGTGTGATCAGTGACCTCAATTATTGCTGAATCTTTCTGTTCATTCATTAGAGACGTATTTTTATATCCTGGACAAAACCTTTTATTATATTGTCTGCAGGAAGGACTGAATGAGGGCAGGAAAAATTTGACTAGTTTGAATAATTTCAGCAAGTTTTAGGGTATAGGTACTGTCTCACTGAGTGGTAGCTGGCCCTGGACTTATCAGATTAGGTGGAGTTCTTGTACCTAACCCAAGGGTTAGCAAGACAGTGGGTTATCAAGTGAGAGCTAATGATATAGGTGATCAAGGTATGGACTCTGAATTGGTTTGCACACATCCCTGGTATACTTATTTTCTCTCTCTACTAATTAATTAAACCCCTGGGAGGACTTGAGTCTACACAATCTGTCTATTAGGTTCCAGGCAGTAAAGTATACCAAAAAAGCAAATAAAAGACATGGTTAATACAATGGACTATCCAGACTTGGAAACATGTGTAATGAGTGTCTCTTTCCCAGTCCAAAAGTTGTTCACAGTGCAGTTGTTTCAGCCATCCGATAATCTAGCACCAGTCCCAGAACCAGTATGCTACCCTTACCACCAAAACCCCTTGTTTTTCACCCCCCCCCTTCCCCATGCCTGCTATCTTAGCAGGCTCTGATTATATTGCTGGGTGTGACCCAAAAGCCAAAATAAACAAACAAATAAAAAAAGACAGACAGACAGGCAGGCAGGCAGGCAGGCAGGCAGGCAGGCAGGCAGACAGACAGACAGACAGACAGACAGACAGACAGACAGACAGACAGACAGACAGACAGACAGATAGATAGATAGATAGATAGATAGATAGATAGACAGATAGATAGATAGATAGATAGATAGATAGATAGATAGATAGATAAAAAAAACTAGAGGAGAAAAAGAAAGAAAGAGAGAGAGGGAGAGAGGAAAGAAAGAAAGAAAGAAAGAGAGAGAGAGAAAGAAAGAAAGAAAGAAAGAAAGAAAGAAAGAAAGAAAAGAAAGAAAGAAAGAAAGGAAGGAAGGAAGGAAGGAAGGAAGGAAGGAAGGAAGGAAGGAAGGAAGGAAGGAAAGGAAGGAAGGAAGGAAGGAAGGAAGAAAGAGAGAGAAAGAGAGAGAGAAAGGAAAGAGAGAGATAAAGAAAGAGAGAGAAAGAAATAAAGAAGATAAATATATCAGAATGGTATTGCTAAAGTTGTGATCTTTTTACTGGGTTACATGCAAGTTGGGCAATCTGTGTTATTGTTTCATTTATGAACTTATTAAACAGAGCAGAGTGCACTTCTCCATTTTTTAGCAAAGATGTTCATATTAATCTCTTATAAATGTTCAATCATTAATCCCAAACCCACCATAATTACAACTAGGGACAACAATTATTTCAAATTACCCCTACCTCTGTTTGAGCCTGTCCTAAGCAGATACTCAATAATTGATTTTGTATTGTTTGTTATACCTGGTCTGCTGATATATGGTAGAGAAATATTTTCTTAGAAGAAAGTTAATGAGGATTGTTCAATCTCCCAATGGAACAATCGGCCCATTGGAGCCCTTTGTATAAGAAATTACTGATATGTTTTTACAGAGTAGGCATTGTGAATACACATTTTGTTATTGGGCGCCTTATACTTACATCTATAAAATGTAATGCAATATTGG
>JAJIBD010027404.1:0-13807 GCA_021461705.1 Cryptotis parvus
GGCATTTTTTTTAAGTATTTTTATTATACCACCGTGAGATATACAAATAAAAGATATACAATTAAAAAGTTCATATTTGGGTTTTGGTCATACAGTGTTCCAGCACCCATCCCTCCACCAGTGCCCATCTCCCACCACCAACATCCCGCGTTCCCTCCCCTTCCCCCAGCCCACCTCCATGGCAGGTTCTTTATTTCTTTCCCTTTCTCTCTCTCTTTCTCTTTTCCTTCCCCTCCAGACTATGGATTACAGAACATACATTAAAAGGGTTGTCATGTGTATCCCCTGCCTCTATTTAATGCTCAGTTCCAGGTTGGCATTAGTACCCTCAACAATTATTAGCACCCTGTTCCATTTTTCTGTCTTACCTAACCTCTGACTCCCACACGTTTGTGATAATTTCCACCTTTGACAAGACCTCCTGATATATGTTTCACTTGACCTTGGATATTGGTATCATAATATGTACATATATATTTATGCTATGCAAATAAATGCAGTCATTCTGTATCTGTCTCTCTCCTTCTGGCTAATTTCGCTCAACATAATCTTCTCCATGTCCATCCATTTATAGGCAAATTTTATAACTTCATTTTTCCTAACAGCTGCATAGTATTCCATTGTGTAGATGTACCAAAGCTTCTTTATCCAGTCATCGATTTTCGGGCACTCTGGTTGCTTCCAGATTCTGGCTATTGTGAATAATGCTGCTATGAACATAAAAGTAGGGATGGTGTTTCCGCTGGCGATTTTTTGGTTTCCCAGAGTAGATTCCCAGGAGTGGTATGGCTGGGTCAAATGGGAGTTCAATTTCTAGTCTTTGGAGGAAAGTCCATATTGTTTTCCAGAAAGGCTGTACCAGCCGGCATTCCCACCAACAATGGATGAGTGTCCCCTTTTCCCCACATCCACACCAGCACTTGTTGTTCTTGCTCTTTTGAATATGTGCCAGTCTCTGTGGTGTAAAGTGGTATCTCATTGTTGTTTTGATTTGCATCTCTCTGATGATTAGTGATGATGAGCATTTTTTCATATGTTTTTTGGCCATTCGAATTTCTTCCTTGCTGAAGTTTCTGTTCATTTCTTCTCCCCATTTTTTGATGGGGTTGTTTGTTTTCTTTCTTGTAAAGTTCTACCAGTGCCTGATATATCCTGGATATTAACCCCTTATCAGATGGGTATTGGGTGAATATTCTTTCCCATTCTGTGGACTGCTTTTGTATCTTAGTCACTGTTTCTTTTGAGGTGCAGAAGCTTTTTAGTTTCATGTAGTCCCATATGTTTATCCTTTCTTCTAGTTGCTTTGTTAGTGATGTTTCACCTTTGAAGATGCCTTTAGCTTCAATGTCGTGGAGGGTTTTTCCTATATTTTCTTCAATGTACTTTATGGATTCAAGTCTGATATTTAGATCTTTAATCCATTTTGATCTGATTTTTGTGCATGGTGTTAGACACAGGTCCAAATTCATTTTTTTACATGTCGCTGCCCAGTTTTCCCAACACCACTTGTTGAAGAGGCTTTCTTTACTCCATTTTAGACTCATTGCACCTTTATCAAAGATTAAATGATCATGTGTTTGAGGTTGGGTGTCCAGGATACTCAATTCTATTCCATAGGTCCACAGGTCTGTTTTATTCCAATACCATGCTGTTTTAATTACTACTGCCTTGTAGTACAGTTTGAAGTTGGGAAAGGTGATGCCTCCCATCTTCTTTTCCCGAGGATTGCTTTAGCTATTCTTGGGGTTTATTGTTCCATACAAATTTCAGGAGGCGTTTGGTCAATTTCTTTGAAGAATGTCATCGGTATCCTCATAGGGACTGTATTGAATCTGTATAGAGCTCTAGGGAGTATTACCATTTTGACAATGTTGATTCTCCCCATCCATGAACAGGGAATGTGTTTCCATTTCCTTGTGTCCTCTTTATCTCTTGGAGCACTGTCTTGTAGTTTTCTTTGTACAGATCCTTTACATACTTGGGTAAGTTGATTCCTAGGTATTTGATTTTCTGTGGCACAATTGTGAATGGAATAGTTTCCTTAATATCCCTTTCTTCTCTTCCGTTATTTGTATATAGGAAAGCCACTGACTTTTGGGTGTTGATTTTGTATCCCTGCCACTCTACTATATGCCTATTGTTTCTAGGAGTTTTTTGGTAGAGAGTTTAGGGTTCTCTAGGTATAATATCATGTCATCTGCAAATAATGATAGCTTGACTTCTTCCTTGCCTATCTGGATGCCCTTGATGTCCTTTTCTTCTCTGATTGCTATGGCAAGTACATCCAGTACTATATTGAATAAAAAGAGGTGAGAGTGGGCAACCTTGTCTTGTCCTGATCTCAGGGAAGGCTTTCAACTTTTCCCCATTTAGAATGATGCTTGCTGTGGGCTTTTGGTAGATGGCTGTAACTATCTTGAGGAAAGTCCCTTCAATTCCCATTTTCTGGAGCGTTTTAATCATGAACGGATGCTGGATCTTGTCAAATGCTTTTTCTGCGTCTATTGAAAGGATCATATGGTTTTTATTTTTTTCTTTTATTGATATGATGTATTATGTTGATTGACTTGCGAATGTTGAACCATCCTTGCATTCCTGGGATGAATCCTACTTGGTCACGATGTATAATCTTCTTGATGAGTCTTTGGATTCTGTTTGCTAGTATTTTGTTGAAGATCTTAGCATCCGTGTTCATCAGGGACATTGGTCTGTAGTTTTTCTTTCTTTGTGTTGTCTCTCTCAGGGGCATCTCTTACAATCCGCTTTCAAGTATACATATTGGGGCGAACCTATGAGAGATACTTCCTTACACTGTGAGACTTTCTCCTCTTCTCTGTTTATTCCACTCTTCTCTAGTCTCTGCCTCCAAGACCTTCTTTAAGTGGGTCATTTGTCACTTGTCTTCCCATTGTTCATTGATTTGCTCAAGTGAGCTCAGTAAAGACTCCATTCGTTGGGAATGAGATCCATTATTGTTACTGTTTTTGGCATATTGAATACACCACAGGTAGCTTGCCAGGCCTCTACCGTGGCTCTGGGTTCATCCCAAGGGGCCCAGTTTTTTTCTGTGTCAGACCATCAACCATCCAGGGCCCATGGGGCAGAACCCTGAGTGTAGACAAGACTGTCTCCTGTTTGCACTTGCTGATGGAGCTGGGCACCACAGCCACTCCTGCAACACTTCGAGGGCAGGTAAGTGGGTCATTTGAAAATAAATGCTCACTCAGGGTCTGGAGTTTTATTTACTTAAATTCAGAGGCTTTTGAGCAGAGAAGTAAGCCTATGACTATCTCAAGAAGGGAGTGGAGAAAGAAGAGTCTATAACTTTGCAGGATCAAGAGATGAGAACAAAAATGGAAGACTGGCCAAGCATGTGTAACTATGATAACAACCTGTCTGAGAAAAGACAGACATAGCAGGGGAAGAATCAAAGTTGCAATGTTTCAGTGCCTTTTCCTTTTAGAGAGCAGAATTTATAAAGTAAGACTGGCCTTGGGTAGGATGGTCCATCAATAGGATTTCTTCCCAGGTGTCTCTGCATTTTATCATCCCCAGGCAGGTCTGGCTTTGTTCTCATGCAGGTATTTAAACATGAAAGCAAATACATTTCAGTCAGGATTCCAGGAGTTCTGTCACTTTTTAGGGTTCAGAAAATGAATGACTAACTCCTTGGGAACTTGGAGATATCCTTCTCTTTCTTCCTGCAGGATATGAAAACACTGGCTCTACAGTGAGCATGTTGGATACAGAGGAAAGGGATTAAAGATGGGCAAGAATGAAGCCATCAAGACTATAGAAAAGCCAAGAGGAGACAAGAGCTTGTTGGTTCCAAGAAGAGTGATTGAATGTAGCATGGACACAAAACACTGCATGGTCCTGGTGGCCAAAGAGCCAAAAAGTTGTAAATTGGTCTTTTGGTGGTGAGACGTGAACTATCACTACAATTAATAGACTTTATGGATCTTAATATGAAAGGAATGTTAGGGTCTTCTTAAGCAGGTGACTGACAATTGTGGCAGGAAAGTCATATTTAACCTGATTTCTCCAATGTAATAAATGCTTCTTCCTTGCATTCTACCACTGGGCTGGAAAAGCACAGGAAGGTGCCAATTTTTGATACAAGAAACTTTTTATTTGCATTTCTAGGCAAGCGTGCCAACTATGTACCCTGAAGATATTCATGTACAGCTTGTTTTCCTGACTTCTCATTTGGTGAATTTCCTGTGAGACTGACACATAGATTCCTTGATGTCTTTCTTTTCTACTGTTCTTTTTGCTTTTCTTTTTGGTGAATGTTTAGCAGAACTAATAATTAGCAAACAATTAAATACAAAGGAGTCAACCCAAGGAGAGCTCCCATAATTTGACACATTATTGCCTGGGCTTTTGCATCACTTTTACTGTCTGATAACTCAAGCCTGGGTTGCAAAAATGATGAACAATCTCAATATTGAAGGAATACCTGGATGCAATACAAAATCAAACAAATTAGGGCTCTCCTATTTCCTTTGCAGGCTATAGAGATGGGAGCCTCTAGAGTGGTAAAAAGTGCATACATTGACCGGACACCCCTGGGAATCACTAATGAAGGCAACTCAGCCAAACACAGTGGAAATAATGGAAGAAACTTTTTGTAACCACTCTGTGCTTTGCTGTTAAAACACTTTCTTGGGAGAGAATTCAGTATTTCAAGACCAGGTTAGCACAACTAATAGAGTTCCAAGGGCAGCACTAATTAGTTGTATAAGAAGTAACCAGGAGCCATTTGTTCAAGTTTATTGTGCAATTTATGAATAGTGTTACTAATTCACAATAAGTCTGCCAGTGGCTCTATTATCTCATTTTATTCCAGAAAAGAATGATTCAGAGAGTTTAGCTGAAACACAATGTGGTGGATAGTTCTGGAAAAAGAGGGATACTTGAGGACACGTGGGCAAGAGTACACAGACTGCAGAGAGACGTGGCCATTACTGTGATATTCATGTGATACCTGGCAAGCCTTGATTTTGGGCAAAGACTATTTCAACACAAACAGAATCTGCAAACCTGGATCCAATTCCTGCCCTGCATAGTGAGAAGATGAACTTTGTTTTGTGGGTGACACTAACTTTGACCATCAATGACCATCGACATTGTAGTCCTGTTACCTACTTTTTATTACAAAAGTGAGAAAAAAAATAAAACCCAGAACTCCAGTTGT
Organism: Cryptotis parvus; assembly: GCA_021461705.1. Lineage (NCBI taxonomy): Eukaryota > Metazoa > Chordata > Mammalia > Eulipotyphla > Soricidae > Cryptotis > Cryptotis parvus. The sequence continues at coordinate 5,201 of JAJIBD010027404.1, forward strand.
GAATAGACATAAAATGAATGAAAGACTAGGTTTGGTGCCTGTTTTGGAGACATGTCTGTTTCATACTTCATAATGGCAAGTCTCCATCTTAGGAGACATCTTTAATAAATGTCATATACACATATATGCAAGCACTATCACTGTCACTGTATCACTGTCTTCCCGTTCATGGTCGGTCGATTTGCTCGAGCAGGCACCAGTAACATCTCCATATGACCAGTCTCATGCAAGTAGAGCCCAAGGCGCCTGCTTGCTCCAGGAACATAAAGAGCCTCAAACCATTCCATCAGGTCATGGGAATGAGGTCTATAATTGTTACTGGTTTCTGGCATATCAAATACTACACGGGTAGCTTGCCAAGGCTCTGCTGTGCAGGTAGCATACTCTTGTAGTCATCTCAAAATCCAGCATCTATTGATGAACCACTTGCAGCTGCACAAGCCGGGCGTGACAGGCTGGTCTGCTGGGTGGAGTTCTGATGAGGGATGTCCGGATGTGGAAAAAAGGAGGTCCTCATGGAGTGGGGGTCGTCTGGCTTGTTGTGAGGCTCTGCTGGGGTGGCGGGCCAGGCCAGAACCTGCCATCCCTCCCGGACACCTCATGAGCGGCTGGGCACAGTGAGAGCCAGTAGCAGCTCTGCCCCATGTCTGTTCATGCATGCACTATAGACCTTTATTCACAAATGTGTTTCACACTAATGGTGTCATGCAATATTTTCTGAAAGTAGAAACTGAATTGCATATAAATATTGTTTCTAAAAACATCCATCCTGTGAAGAAGCTAACATCCTTTTGTGTAGACAATCAGCAGGTTATGACATTGCTGTTGAGTGAAGATGAAATTGCATCTTTTGGGAAAGAATGAATGGAACTTGACATGATGCTCAATGAGAGTAGAGGTGAAAGACATAAAGCAGCACTTTCATTAGCAGGTAGAAGATGAAAAATAAATTAAGTGGGAGAAAACTATAAACCAACTCCTAGACTGTGAAAGCTATGATCGTCTAGTTGAAAAGAGGAGAATGGTGGGGGCGGAAGGAGGAGAGTCTTCTCAGGGAGGGTTATCCCTGGGCTTTGGTGGGGGAGGGTGAGAATTATAACCATATAGAAGTGAGACTGAAAACCCCTCACTTCATAATAGTGTAAAGACAATAAATTTGGTGTAACAGATAAAAAAATTCAATTCTATAATTCTTGAGTTAGAGTTTATTGAGGTGTGGAGGGTACATATGCATGTCTCTAATCCAGGAGGAGAAAATGCATTGTTAAGGTCCTTAATGCTATCTATAAAAATACTTGTATATACCAAATGGGGCACCATTTCCACGATCCTGAAACGTGTTGTTCCATGACATATCCTTGTAAAAGGCTGCAATGCCGTACTATCTTACAGAGCCGTGTAACAAACATACATTAAGCATAAATGAATTTTCTCTTGATTGATCAATCCCTATGTCTCTGTCATTTGGACTATTTGCTAAAGCATAATGGTGCACAATGTCTCTGGCATTGGACTATTTTGCAAAAGCATAATGGTGCAACTGCAATGCAAGCCTGTCAAGCTTCCCTGTTTTATTTTGATATGCCAAATACCAGTAACAATTATATTAGTTTATTGCATGACCTAATATAATGGTTTGAGGCTCTTTATGTTCCTGGAGCGAATAGATGCCCTTGGACTCTACTAGCATGAGACAGGACATATGGAGATATTACTGGTGCCTGCTCTAGCAAATAGATGATCAAAGGGAGGATAGTGATAGTGATAGTGAATGGTGCCCAAAGCAGAGTTCTTCTTCAGCTCCATTGAGAAAACAGATTACAGTATAGAGAAACATATGTTAAACCACAGATGATGGTGACAGGAAGTAAGTAGGGAAGAAAACCATAATGTAGAAAAGGGAGGAAGAGAGGAATGAGGTCAGCAGTACCCTTTGGTTGGTGGGGTGATAGGGACACCTAAGATGGACGTGCTGATACCTGAAACCTGGGTTTTAAATCAAAACCTATGTGGAGTGACAGAGAAGCTCTAGAAGAAGGCACAGAGGAAGCTCCTAGTGGGCTCACCTCAGACCAGGTTGAACTTGAGACCTTGGGCTTCTGGTCACTACTAGAGGAAAAACTAAGTAGCAGTGGGTCCTGCCACGTAGGAGTAAGGCCCTGGAGACTCTCTTCTTAAACTTGTCATTCCCATTCCTTTTTAAACTTCTAGACCGTTTTTAATCCAGTTTCTTTTGTCTGGGAATTTGTACACAACCCCATGTGTTTAGGTATATAAAACAGGCATAAGCAGGCAATATTTACAGATAAGGCATCATAATGAAATTTCTTTCAGACAGAAAGTTGCTCCCTGTGGGTTTATGCAGCCTCTATCCCAGGACAAGTACTTTGAGCAATAAACAAAAAATGTTATAGGTTCAGCAAATTTGTCTGTGCCAGACATGACTCTTAAGACTTTCTGTAGAAAGCTTTATAGGATTCTCCAACAACCCTGCCCCACTGGAGGAAGCCGCCAAGGAAACCAGATTTGAGTGAAGCTCCGGAGCTCCCAAGTCTGTCCTCACCAAGACTGCACATGGCAACACCATTATAAACACCCTTTGCAAGCTCAGTCTCTGGGAGTGGGGCCCTGAGAACTCTTTGACTTCGAGCAGAGTTCAAGACTCGAATGGTGGAAGTGTGTGTATTTTATCTGCATGCCCTACGGGCGGCTAAGAGAGATTAATTTTACTAATTACTGTGCTGGTGTAAATCAATAGTGGCATTTTACCTAAGTACAATCTTTAAAGTTAGGTTATCGAATCCTATTAATTCAACAACTCCTTAATGGAGGGCCAGGGATCAATTACTTCTCAGACAGTCAGCAGAGCAGGGCCTAGTACTGAGGCCAGTGATACCCAATCTTTGTTAGTAAAAACATTGACACAGCAGAGAAACAAGCATCTTTTTCAAATGCTTCCTACAGCAAGAACAGACTATAAATACAATAGAGGAAAAGGAAGAAGTACTCAGGAACATCGCCTTTGGGGACTGAGGAATCTACTTGTGAAGCCATCAGTAACTCTTGTGTTTTCAGAGAAAGTAGGAAATCTTAACTTTTCAGTTTTTTCACTTGAGTGATGGAAAATAATGCCTATCTCAAATGTTTGGGAGGAGCAGGAGGAGACACAGGGTACAAAAGATGTGGACGGACTAAAAGATGCTTCCAGGAATGATCCAGGACTAAATTGACAATCTCAGTCTTAGTCAGGAACTGGACAGGATGGGATTGGGATCACATTCATGGGACTTAAATTTGTTGTAAGAAGAAAAAAACTTATTGCAGGAGAAATTATATAGACTCACATGTCCAATATCCAACCATGAGCATGAGCCCAAAATGACCCCAAAAGAGTAAGACCCAGTACAGGAGGCTAATGGAGAGTCTAGCTGCCAGACAGGAAGCTGGCACTGTAGGAAACCAGGACTCTCAGGACAGTCCATGAAATCTGCCCTCTGCTTGGTGGCTTGAGGAGGTGTGCATGAGTCCAAAGCTCCCAAGTCTTGAAGCTCTTAAGTGCCTATGAGTGAATCACATCCATTCACCTACTATTCACTTATTTCCTATTCTACACATTGCCTTCACCTGACCAGAGTGGGTAAGTTGCTCTTCTAATGCCTAGTGATGAGGAAAAGACAAAAACAGACCTGTTGCGGCACTCACTGATAAAAAGCGTTGTTTCAGGGGAATAGAGAGGAAGTGCCTAAAATATTTTTATAATCAATAACATGAAAATAAAAAAACACATTAAAATATTTTATAATGAACAACGTGACTACAAGAACAGGGGGAAATGGTTTAAGCAAGCTGTGATGCTCTCCAGAGGGTGTCATCCGGTTCAGATTTTTATTTTCAGGATTGCTGCCATTGAAGAATAGGTCTCATGGAAACACTCAAGTCAATTGAGACACTGTCTACATTAATGTCATAATTGGATAAACCATTGGAAGTTAATTTGTAGACACTGTGACAGTTTGCTTAAATACTTTAGCAGGTAGCTGCTAAGAGTGACGTGCTACCTCTATACACTATTCAATATTATTATCAAAACCCAAAAAAATTAACTTTCATTCATAAATATCAGATAGTAATAGATTTTAAGCATTGAACATCTGTTTTCTGAGTCAAGATTTTGCCACTGGTATATAATTAAGTATTTATATAACAAAATAAATTCTCAACATTTAAAAATGAATAAAATTCGAACAGAATATTTTTATGCATAGTTTAAAAATAAGAATAAATATAAAAGGAATTTAGGGGTAGGGTGGAATGAGGTAATATTTTGCTTAGTTGGAATTCAAACACGGTGCTCCTCTCCTGGAAGCAATCAACCGTCAGTGTTCCTCTCTTAATGCTGATCTCTAATTCCGTAATAAGTTTTTACATATTTCATGTTTGAAAATGTTTTTTTACAGTTAGGATCTGCCAAATATTGATATCAATCCATGAGCCTATGATTGAGCATATTCATCATTTGGAAGGCACTTACAGAATTTTATTAGGCCCTTTCTGTACTTGCCTTTTACCATGTCTTTACATTACAGATTAATCACTTTCAATTGAAGGTTAGTGGCAGCCCTCAATTGCTCATTTAAATAGGCTTTTAAAATCTGAAATTTCTGCTTGCATGTAAGTCTGAAAATCACCACCTGAAATGAAGCTAGAACTCAGAAAAAAAAACTCTATTGCAAATGTGTGTAGGAATGGAGATTTCTCTCTTCCGTTTAATTTCTGGGAGCAGGGAGTATTACAAAGCAGATTTACTTTACTTGTGATTCAAACCCACTAGTTTTTAATTGAAATGGCTTTCTAATGGAATGCATTTTATTTATCACTCAACTCTAAATCCGATGTTAAATTCATTACAAAACATTATCAAAGTTATTGCAAATGTAATTTATAAATCCATCAACGCTATGCAATGAGTGGCTGACGGTGGATTTTCTTACTAAAAAAAATCCCCTACCTTTGCCCTTAACAGTGGAATAAAGTAGTAAGCCAATGGGCTTCTTAGGTAGGAAAAGTCAAGATATGCAACTTTTGAAAAACAATAGGACTTACAATAGTATTATAGTCAGAGGAGCAAATTAAATCATTTAATATTATTAGTTCAGTCACACAGATAAGTTCAACTATTTTATTTACTAATCATATGATAAATAATGATTGATTTATTGTTTCTTATTACAATCTTCACAAAATCTTTGATATTATCCCAGAAATTCTTAATTCCAAACAGACTTTCACCACTACCAATGCTCAGTAGATTTTTTGGTTTGTACTGAATTAAGAACCATGCCCTCACATGCATTTTGCTTATTCTTCAGCACCTGGAAGTCCCCTCAACAAAATAACTAGTTGGCAGCAGTTTTTTCTGTGGACAGTCTCAACAAATCTCACCCAAAGCATTTCAATGACTTCTGATGATTTACGAACATTTTCAGCTCTTTTACGAACTCATTCACCAAATACTAATGCTTATTCTCAAGTCATTTTTCTCTAAGGAATTGTCTCTTGCTGCATTAAAACTTCAGCTGACTCGTGGTTGTTCATGTTTTTGCTTTTTATTTGGGTTTCTGCTGGTTCTCAGTGAGTCACTTGTAATTTTCCTTGCTTTGAAACTGCCTTTACACTGAATATTTGAAACTGCCTTTTCACTTAATATTTTGGGGGAGAGATTTTTTGATAAGACATTCAGTTTCAAAGTTTCTTAAGTTTTCTGATTTTTTTTCTTCTGTGTTGGGAATAGCATAATTCAAATTTCCTTAATATCATACCGGTGCTTGACCAACTTCATGCTTAGTCTTTAAGGTAGCTATAGTGGCATTGCAGAGGAAACTTGAGTGTTCTGAAATGTAGCCAAACAGTTTGTAATGATTTAAAACTTACTGCACTCTGCCTGAAAATACAATATTTCCAGAGCAGCCTTAGCTTGTTTTTGACAAGATGGGTGAGCACTGACAATTCATCAAACAAACTTGACTAGTGATATATTCAGAATAGAAAACCTGCTGAAGTACAATGGTGTCTGAACAATCGAGTGTGTGCGAGGCAGGAATGAGAAGCCACGAGGGCACTAACTGTACATGACACCAGTCACAGCAGCCCACACTGCCCTTTAGTTGCCCTGAAAGCAGACGAAGGTAAGCCTTGAACTAGTGAACTTTGTTAACTGACAAGGATTTGAATATCAGAGAGTTTGTTTCCATGCAACAGAAATGTAGTTTTTCTTTGATCTTGTTGAGCTACTGGAAACACTTAAATAACATTCTTAGCAACTTGGTCATCAGAACGTACTGTACAATTGCAAGGAGTGGGCTGGCACGGATCATGGGACTGACAGGCCCAAATTTAGAAATTTGTGTCCTCACTGTTTGTAAAAAACAAAATAACAAAAGACTGTTATTTCCTACTTGTGTTATATCTCTCTTGCCTTATTTCAGGAGGGTGTCTATTGATTTTTTTTTTTTACATTTTGGAAGCTATCTAAAAGTAAAGATTAAAGTTAGGTGTCGCCAACAACATTTTCTCTGAATGATTAGAGTTGGTTGTTTCATCCCCACTGACTCTTCCATCCTACCAGGAAGACAAACATTCAACATTTAGGGACTTGACTTTGATCATTCTAGCCCAAGTTCTAGCCCCTGTAAGGTGTCCTGTACATCACAAGACCAAAGTGGAAAACGAGGAGCCTGTACACACTTGCCCGTTCTCACCTCAGTTCCCATTGATCTGCCAGAGTTTCACAGTTCTTGCTTGACATCTATAATGAATATTTTTAAGGTTACAAGTCATTCATTATGTGCAATAGTCCCTCAATTTGGCTTTGCCCGATATTTATTTATACAGTGACCTATATGGGGTTTTTTGCAAGAATATCATAATTGATTGGTAGGATCTTCCCATTGAAGCTTTCTAATGGTACCGGTTTCTATTTTTCACACTACACATTATCTCCATTTTTATTTTGTGATTTTGGTCAAGCTTGGTTGTGCTTCTTCCAGGAGAAAGCCAACATTTTTTGACTTTTTCAGGAAAATAAAAATAGCAAAGAGGTTTATTTTTTAGCTATTCTGTTTTTGCCTCTTCTAAATTTACATGTTTATGATTTTCCTTTGTTAAAGTGAATCATAATTTTTTATTATAAATATTATTTTTTTTATAATAATACATCAATGAAGCCCCCTGTACCTAACCTTTATGTCCTTTTCCCTATCCTTTTGTGACTCTGGAGCACCTCTGTACTTTCTCAAACAGTCAGTTGATTCCGAGCTGATCTTAGCTTCTTGCTCTTACCATGAATTCAGATATATCTCAGCTAATACTGATTTTTCTTGGACTATAGCCTTTAGATGCCAGACCAGGGGAAGGTTCTCTCCCAAGCTGTAGCACCTCATGTTCTCCCTGACCTCTGTTTGTTTGGGGCCTACACCCAGCTGAGTTCAGGTTTACTCCTGGGTTTGCGCTTTGGTCGAATACTCTGGCTGGACTTGGAAGACCTTAGGTGGTGCCGGGATCAAACCCAGGTCAGTTGTGCCTCAAGGCAAGCACCTCACCCGTACTTTCACCTCTCTGAACCTAAACATTCTATCATTTTTTAATCTCAACTGTACACTAAAGTGGCTGAATTTTATCAGAAACTCACTCTGATACAACCCTCAGGATCAATCTCTTCCTGCTCTTTCTGCTGCTCTATGATCCTAAATGTGACCCATCTGATCAACGCTTCGGCATGTAGCTGGCATTGGGTCGACTATCCAAATTTGGGCACAGAGTTGATACTAACTCCAAACTTCATAGGGGTGCCTGTCACAAATTTCTTCAGTGTATTCATCATTAGAGAAAAATGGTTAATAACAGTAGTTAACAGAAGCTTCCAAGGAAGATCAGTTTAAAGAATAACAGCAGTGGAAGAAGAAGCGGTAGTAATTGAAAACATTCCTGGACGGTGAATTATGTGTGTCCCAGAGCCTATACTTAATATTTCTGACTTGGAGGCAAAAGGCCAGGGGTTCTGTAGAGATCCTAGCAGCAAACTTCGCTCACCAAGCTTTAGGTATCAAGAGTAGGAGTAGCAAGTGAAATACATCTGCAGTAAAAGGTTACAGCCAAACTCCACTCTTCTTTGTTCTTCTCAATGGGGATGCTGTAAATCTAGATGGACAGGTCATAATCCGTTGCATTTTCAAAAACCTCTTGGTTCTTTCCTCTAGGACTCAGCTCTGTGAAGAGAGATTCTAGATAGTGGCAACCTGCATATAGCACAAAAAAACAGAAAACCATAGATTAGACTATGGGTATAACTGTGATGCTGCATGAATATGTTTATATGCATGGTTCATGCAGATCACAGAATTACGTGCAATCTGACCACATTTCATTCATTCATTTTCTTCCAACTCTTGACATAAAGCCGCTTTCTAGACCTACAGAATATTGTCTCTGAAATTCCACAGAGCTGCCTTAGTGGAGTATTTCCAGCTTCCTCTACCCAGGCAGAAGCATTACCCCAGCACAGCTCCTGGACACTGTGATTTCTGCCCTTGGTAAATTCTTGGTAATAAC
>JAJIBD010027405.1:0-75496 GCA_021461705.1 Cryptotis parvus
TAGAAACACAGGCTCAAAATCTTGTTTGCTTTTTTCCTTTGAGGTGCCAAGGAACTTGTTCTTTAGGTTTGCCTTTATCAGCCAGGAAATTAAAGGTGATAATGCATTGTTTAAAGGTACCAGGATGGAGCAAGACCACACTCAAGACGCTGTTTTCTCATCCAACCGCCCATTGCTACCCAGCTCTCTATTAACTCAGTCAGAACTGAGTACTGTGGCGATAAGCCATACAGTGGACACCAAGGACACGAAGATTCTATAAAGATGATGCTTCCTCTAAAAGAGGCCGAAGAGGTTCTTGCTCTTCGCTTTTATTATCTCACACCGTCTTTTCCATCTCATCCAAAATCATCAGTAAGTTTTTCCTAAAGGAGCTATCTGATCCCCTCATTGGTCTACTTAAAAATATTAGCGACCACACCACATACATTGCCTCCAAAATAAAATCAAGTGAACAGTAGCAAGTTAGTGACAGTCTTGATACTAAGAATATGGAGCATGTCTAAACACTTCAACCTCATATGTGCTGATACATGAACAGGATGTGTTACCCATCCTGAGACAAAAATAATCACAGCCAAGTGCTAATAGTCTTGTCTTTTTTTTTAATGAGTGTTCAAATGTAACTCAGCAGTAAAGCACTTTTATTTCATACGATGACCCCTGGCATTTTAATTTTTAATTTATTTTAATTTAAAAAGAATGTTGGGTTGAAACGGGGGCTATGGTGCATTCCAGCACATAGTTCACCCTAGTTCAATCTCCTAAGCATCACCAGAGATAACTCCAGAGATACTCTGAGCACGTATGGGTTGCCAACCCGACAATTCCAGGTACTTCACGACCCAAGAAGTGCCATATGTTTGGTCCTCACATGAAATGGTCAGCCTTAGACGGATGGGGGGAGAGCTGCCATCTGGCTCTCCCCTAGCTCAGCTGACCATGAGGCTCCCAGGAGGCAAGATGGGTTTTGGGAGTGGGCCCATCACCTCTGTAGGACCTCAGAAGTAGTCAGATGAGACTTGCTCACCATAATAACCGCCTTTTTCGCGGTCCAAACTCCACAGCTCATCAGAACCTACCAAGAGAGACGCTGATCTCAAGACCAGCTTAGCAGAGCAGCCGAGTTCAAGTTCAGGTAGAAAGGGAAGCGAGAAGGAGAGAGGAGAAAGAAAGAGAAAGAGAGAGAGAGAGAGAGAGAGAGAGAGAGAGGAGATAAAGAACCTGCCATGGAGACAGGCTGGGGGGAAGGGGGAGGGAAGTGGGGACCTTGGTGGTGAGTAATGGGCACGGGTGTTGGAACACTGTAGAACCAGAACTCAAACATGACATCTTGTAATTGTATCTCTAACGGTGGTATAATAAAATATTCAAAAAAAAAAGAAATGGCCAGCCTTGTTGCTTCAAAATTGCTGAGAACCACTTGAGAAGCCCAACCAATCAATCATAAAATAATTATCATAATAGATCAATGTATACTGTGACCTATAATCCATAACATATGTTATCTTGAATGATATAATATTTTACCCAGTCAGGATATTACAGAAGTGCATATCCTTGGTCCTCGCAGGAAATGGCCAGCCATTTTTGTAAGTTTGTCTTTTGTTAAAAAAAAGACAAAAACTTACCCTTTTGTAAGTTTGTTCGTATTCATATTCCACCACCAAAGACATAAAAGATGACTGATTTACAGTTTCATTTTAGCTTCAAATGTGCCCATAATTTGATTTCTAGAGCTATAGGGGCCCCACGATTCAGTCTGGTTTCTTTTTCAGTAGAAAAGAATTTTCCCCCCATTACAAATGCAGCAACCTGAACAAATAAGAGTCCAAGGTCACCAAGCAATCACCCCCCACCTTCCTAGATTTACCTCCCCTTCCAGGACTATCTATGAAGCATCTCACACACACACACACACACACACACACACACACAACACACACCAGTGCTGAAAGGAGTCCACAGTGACTACCCATCCATGCAGTCCTTCTGCCAACATCTTTTAGTTTAGTCCTTGTAGAAATTGTACACAGAGGAAAACAATTATCCTTGATTTTGTAACTTGCAAAGCTTTCCATGTATTCTCTACAAAAGCCCTTCTTTATTTTAAAATACACGGTATTGCCTAGATAGCATGTGTGGCTCACTATGTCTGATGTGTGCCTGTGTGTAGAGCAGCACGTGGAAAGACCTGATATTTTTATCACAAGAGTTTAGAAGCAATCCCCAGTGCAACTGCGCGTTTGCAGAACAGAGACGGAAACTCCTTTAGCCGGTTTATTATGACTGCAATTGCTGTTTTCCCACTTTCCTAGCCTGAAGACTGTTAGTAAGTTAATTTCTTTCTTATATCTTGCAAATAGAATAGGATTCTCTATGCCTAGATACCCGTGAGCCCAATTTATTTCCTAAGCCAAACATGAGAATAGGCTCTATTATATATACAAATATATTTATAGTATAAATAATTCTAACAAGACTCAAGAAATAAATTCTTCAGTTATTTTTCATCTAGTTATCAGACACAGTTACTCAGTAAACTAGTGAAACCAAGTGACATTAGCTTTCCAGATGTTTATAGTTCTAGGGAGGAATAGGAAACAATGCAAGGCTGTACGCAAAATATTTTCAATAAAGCAGGCAGTTCTGATTTAGCACCTTCCTCTGGAGAAGCAGACCTATCCATAAAATACACAGAAGACCGATATTGCTTTGGAAAATGTGCAAACATTCTTACTCTGCAGTCAACTGTATCTAGAGAGGGAAAACAATGATATTTGGAAGGTTTTTCCTGCCATACTCATTAGAGAGACCTTTTTTAATTAAATTCACAGTCTTCGATTGCTGATCTGTATGCACAGTGTACATTGTAGAGAATTCTGAAGTGGACAGGAATTGCTTTAAACCACTAGGAAAATACGAATTATGTCTGCTCCTTGCAAGAGAAATCAGCTTGGGAGTCAGAAGAACTTTGAGAAAAGGAGGAACCTGGACATTCTAGGACAGGAATTCATTCTTCACCCGAATGAAGACACTAAAATGTAACTAACGCTGCACCTATGTATTATTTGCTTGCCTAGGACATAAAGGAATGCCAAATCCTCTGGAACTTCCAACATCAAAATTGTCTATCTGGATCCGAAGGAGAGACACAAAAATACTGACAGTGTTTCCTACAAAGCAATTCATCTCCTGTTTAAAAATCTGTGTTATGCTATTCTGAAACTCAGGGTCACTCTCCTATAGGATCGAGGCATGGCGTTCTGATGGGGCCAGTGAGTAATTTGAGGCTATTTGTACACAGCTGCAGCTACTTGCATGGATAATTGCTTTTGCCCAAATCACCAGCATAATTGTGGCTCTAAAGACATAGATTTAAAAGGCACTGAAGTGTCAAATTATATTACAACAATAGAGCCAGTTCTCTAGAAAATATTCATGTTTAAATTTTAATCAAACTCCTAGAATGTGCTGAACTCTTGCTAGAGGGCAGAAAATGCCAAAGTGTTGTGATATGTTGATGCATAGCGTGACAAAGAAGGCATGCTAATAGTGTACACGAAGGAAGAGCCTGTTAATTCAAGGCCACCTCCTCACCCAGGGCTTGGAATTCAAAATTTTTTCTTTTAATGAATAAATATAATTTATAATTTCTGCAGTTTAAAATATAAATCTGGGAATGAAGGTAGTAGGTTTAAATAAGAAGTTGGTTGTAGTGACCCAAAGCTGACTAATAACTACAATAAAAAAATTACTTATCTGCTACCCCTGGCAGGTTTGATCCACTGACCTTGACCTATTATTGTCCATTATAGAAGATGGACATTAATATCAAGTGAAGAGGATCATGAATGCAAGTCCTGGAAAATATCCCAATCTAATTAATAAGACAAAATTTCAAAGAACAGTAACAAAATACTCAAGGAGCTAAATCAGATGTGTAATAAAATATGATAAAATAAATTGATGTAATATGATGAAAAGGGATAGTATAGACTAGAGAAAAGAAAAGCATTCAGATCCTACAGACTGCTGTGTGCTCTAGGTCAAATCGTTTCAGTTCTCATAATATTAATATAGTTTTTTTTCTTTTTTTGTGTTTTGGGTCACACTGGTGATACTCAGGGGTTACCTCCTGGCTCTGCACTCAGGAACTACTCCTGGCGGTACTTAGGGGACCATATGGAATGCCGAGGATCCAACCCGGGTCGGCTGCTTGCAAGGCAAAGCCCTACCCGCTGTGCTATCACTCCGCCCCTAATATGGTTTTAGTAACGGGCTGCATACAGATAAATAAATATGGAGATAAATAATGAAGCACACAGCACTGCAAAGTAGATGCAGTTGATTTGATCTGTTAAGATGCCCAGAACATAATTGGGCATCTTCTGTGTCATCCAAAGGGTAGCGCCAAACAGAGTTACTGGATTTGAGTTCTCTTGGTCTTTCCTGCTAGTCTCAAGGAATCTGTGACAGCTCTAACAATTGTATTTGTGACAAAAGGAAGAAAGGGTCAAGCGGCAAGCAATGGAATAGAGCAGAAGCCCTGTAGCAAAGTTCTGGAGCCAAAGTAAGACCAGCATAGTGACCGGAACTCTTTCCTGTGCCACTTGTAGCAAGGGATGCTAGGAAATGCAGCTTCTAAAAGTTAGACACTTTCCCAGTTCAGCCAAAATTGAGTTGTGTTAATAAGAGGAGGATGGAAGGAATAAGTAATTAATAATATCTACTTCCATATTCCTTAAAAAAGTTGTTGCTAAAGATTAAATGAGATGACATATTTCAAAGTGCAGAATTAATTTTCAGAGTAATTTTTCAATGCGATTAGTGCTATGCTATTTTCACACATATATAGTAAAACTGAAAGGAACCTCTAGATAATACAAATAATACATTAAGTCTCTCACTTTCATATACACACACCTAAAGCAGAATAAAAATAATTTCTTTACCCCTCTAAAGTTCAGTGTTATAACTCAAAAATATATGATACCATTATTATATATAACACTGAGCCAAGATACTGAAGTTTTTAACTTGTTCTTGAAAATGTTCATTATTGAAGTAACATTTATAATAAAGCTTTATCCAAATATATTATTTGCTCTTGATGACTCATTTTTTTACAAAAAGACATATATATACATCCACAAATGTATGTAATAAAACTCAACTATAATAACCTGACTTGTGAATTAAAATGTCTTAAATCATTATGGTATCCTTTACAAATAAAAGAAAGAATAGTCACATAAAAGAATAAAACTTGCACATATTATGACACCAAAATCCAGTGTCAGGCAAAACGTGGATCAGGAGGTCTTACCAAAAGTGGAAATTACCGCAAACGTGAGGGAGTCAGAGGTTAGGTAAGACAGAGAAGAGAACATGTGTGAATAAATGTCAAAAGGGTTAATACCAACCTAGAACTGAGCATTAAATACAGGCAAAAAAATGCACATGACAGGGAAAAGGGGACTCTCATACATTGTTGGTGGGAATGTCGACTTGTACAACCTTTCTGGAAAACAATATGGACATTCCTCCAAAGACTAGAAATTGAGCTCCCTTTTGAACCAGCCATACCACTCCTGGGAATATACCCTGGGAAGCCAAAACACACAGCAGAAACACAATCCACACTTTCATTTTCATAGCAGCACTATTCACAATAGCCAGAACCTGGAAACAATCAATATGCCTGAGAACTGATGACTGGATAAAAAAACTGTGGTACACCTACACAATGGAATACTATGCAGCTGTTAGGGAAAATGAAGTTATGAAATTTGCCTATAAATGAATGGACATAGAAAGGATCATGTTGAGTGAAATTAGTCAGAAGGAAAGAGAGAGACATAGAATGACTGCATTTATCTGCATGACATAAATATATCAGGGGTCTTACCAAAAGTGGAAATTACCACAAATGCGTGGGAGTCAGAGGTTAGGTAAGACAGAGAAGGGAACATGTGTGAATAAATGTCGAAAGGGCTAATACCAACCTAGAACTGAGCATTAAATACAGGCAAAAAATGCACATGATGGCTTCTAAGTGTATGTAGTACAACCCACAATGTGTAAGAGAAGGAAAAGAGAGAGAGGGAGAGAGAAAAAAGATAAAGAAACTGCCATTTAGGCAGGCTATGGGAGAGGGGAGGGAATTGGGGACATTGATGGCGGAAATGAGCACTGGTGGAGGGCGGGGTGCTGGAACACTATGTGACCGAAACCTCTAAACATGAACAATGTTGTAATTGTATATCTCACAGTGGTATAATAAAATGTTTAATTAAAAATACTTTTAAAAAAGAATCAAAAAAGAAAAAATAAATAAATAAATAAAACCAAAAAATGCACATGATGGCCTCTAAGTGTATGTAGTGCAACCCACAATGTGTAAGAGAAGGAAAAGAGAGAGAGGGAGAGAGAAAATAGATAAAGAACCTGCCATTTAGGCAGGCTATGGGAGGGGGAGGGAATTGGGGACATTGGTGGTGGGAAATGGGCACTGGTGGAGGGCGGGTGCTGGAACACTATGTGACCAAAACCTCTAAACACGAACAACGTTGTAATTGTATATCTCACGGTGGTATAATAAAATATTTAATAAAAAATTTTTTTTAAAAATTTAAAAAATGAATAAAACTTGCTTACTCTCTTAAGCCAGATATAAAAATGAGCAGAAAGACTATACTTTCAGGGATCATTTCTATAGTTCATTAAATATGAGCAAAAAAGGGTTGAAAACTTAAGTAAAAGACCTCAACCATAAAATGCATAAAGAAAATATAGGCAACAAATCTCTTGACATCAACCTTTCAGTATATTAGTGAATATGTCTCCCGTGACTAAGGAAATAAAAGTAAACTGAAAATAGTACCTCAATGCAAAAAGCCTCTGTAGAGCCCAAAAAAGCTCATTTAAATAGAAAATGATATCTATTGCAGAGAAAGATATTTCTAAATCATACACTAGAAAAAGGAATTAGCATACAAAGTATATTAAAATTTATACAACTCAAAAAAAAACTGGTTTAAAAATAGGTGGAGAATGGGTGGGGGCGAATATTCAGTGGCACATACTTTGCATGCTGGAAGCCCAGGAGCCATTCCCAGGATGCAGTTTCTGAGACCCACCAAGAACACCCCCAGAGCTGCCAGAACAGCTAGGTGTGGGACCCAAAATTAGGATTTGGATAGAAACTTTAGGAACTGTATCCATGAAACAAACCAATGGTCAACAAACACATAAAGAGAAATTCCAGGGATCTAGTGATAATCCAGCAGGCAAGGCTGTTTGAGTGCACACGGCTGATGCAGGTTGGATTCCCAATATCCCGCACGGTTCCCCAGGCACAACCAAGAGTAACCCCGGATTACAAGGCCAGAAGTAATCCCTAAGTATCATTGGGTATTTCCCAAAAAACCCTCATAAAATTGAAATGCTGAACCTCATTTATCATTAGGAAAATGCAAATCAAAGCGACCTCCCCTGCAATGAAAGCCAAACAACTCTGTCTCTCCGCGTTTCTCGGCTGATCGTCCTCCCCACTTACGGACAGATGGAACCTAACACGTGTTTTTCTCTAAGAATACATGGTTACAGGTCAGAAAGTTAGTACAGCGAGTAGGGTGCTTGCCTTGCATAGGCCTGGATTCGATTCCAAGCATCCTGGATTCGATCCCAAGCATCACTTATGGTCCCCTGACCACCGCCAGGAGTAATTCCTATGTGCAGAGCCAGGAGTAAACTTTAGGCACTTCCAGTTTGGAGGGAGGGGGAAGGAGATAAAAAGTTTAAATAAATAAAAAGTAAAAATAAATGGTTGTACCTTATCCAAAAGCATGCAGGCATTTAAGACTGACCAGGAATGGCCTCAGACTTCTAAGAATGACTGTTATCCAAAAGACAAGCAACCAGTGTTGGTGAGGAGTGGGGGTGAGTATGTAATCCTCACATACTGTTGGTGGGAATGTGGGCAGCCATTGTGAAAAACAGTTTGAGTTTCTCAGAATAGCATAATATCATATATCACAATATCTTATGATCAAGTATACTACAATAAGATATTCAAAGAATAAACATATTAGTCTGTTTTTAATTCCAAGTTTATTGCATTATTCATATCAGATGAGATCAAACCCATCTAATTCCTATTAACAACTGAGGGGATAAAGAGGTACCACCTCATATATATATAGTGAAATTCTACCCACTTATTAAGAGAGAGAGATGTTATTTGCCATATCATAGATGCCCTAAATGATATTATGCTAAGTAAAATAAGTCAGACAGAGAAATGCCACAGATTCACTCATATGTTGTAGATTTAAAAATTAAAAGAACAAAACAAAACAAAATCTAACACTCCAGGAAGCAAGGAGTGACTTTCAAAAAGGAAAGAAAAAGAGGAGGAAATAGTGCAAAAGGGGTCAATTGCATGTGGAAGAATCAAAAGTAAACTTTCAAGCATAATATAAAATACAGAGGCATAAAATTTAAATTTATACACTGCTACATGAAGTCAGAAGCCAATGTTATTCAAATAAAACTAATAATAAATAAAATTTAAGGACAATAAAAAGAACTATAATCATACAATTCTAAATCATTTTCTTTTAACAAGTCTATGAATTTTTTATAGTCTATAAAGTGGTTTAGGAAAAGGATAATTTTTTTAATAAAAAAGTCAATGCACAAAGAAGAATTTTCCTATAGGAAAATACTCTGTCTTGGTGACAATATAATTACAGAGCCTTATGAAGAAGCTAGCACAGTAATTTGATTTTCATTGAGTATCCAGACCATACATAGACATTAAAACATTATTTGAACATCCATGATACTAAGGAGCAATATCAAGGAGCAATGTTTTATTCCTATGCCTGAGCCTTATTGTCATGGAGACCTCTGTGACCAAGCTTGCCCTCCGCGGGCCAGACTGTCACCTCCCTGAACCAAACCAACTCAGAGCCACCCTTTGCATTCACCGATCTCCCCAGTTCTTCATGAGGCCATCTCCCTCTCATCATTGCGGAGCTGATTTGAACATAACCTCCACAAAGATGCCTTGTCTGACTATCCTGAACTATTAGTGACTATTCTCAAGCCTCCCCACTGCCAGAGTCATTCTCCATCTCCAGCTTCTAGTTTTGGACAGCTTTCCTGTTATCTGGCCTATTTCATCTGGTTCGATTTTTGTATACGTCCCCAAGGGACTAGGAGTATACCAAGATCCACAAAAGCAGGGCACAGAACACTGTGTGTGTATCTCTATCTCCAGTACCAAAAAAGCAGAGTTCATCACAAAGAAAGTACCTCATAAACATGTGGAGGGAGGTGAGGGCAGATGTGGAGAGAAAATTAATATCACCTTGTATGTTACTCAGAGGTTCTGAAGGGCTTGCAGGGTCTGTTGTTTTCCCCCTAAGCTTTTCTTTAGAAGAAAAAATATCTATATGCCAGGTCAGAGACAGAACGGTGAGGAGTTTCCCTTGCACATGGCCGACCCACCCACGTTGGATCTTCAGCACCCTGTGTGGTGCCCTAACGTCCACCAGGTGGTCCTTGAGAACAGAGCCAGGATTACGCCCTCAGCACTACCAAGTGTGTCACCCAAGTGCCTCACAAAAAAAAGAAAGAAAGCCTTGGGGTTAGAAAAACAAAGCAGGAGTTGATACGCATGTCTTGCATGTGGTCACCCCAGTTTGCTATCCAGTCCCTCATGGTTCCCTGAGCATCACCAGCTATGGCTCTGAGGCCCCCCCATACCACAGGGTCTGAGCACCACTGTATCCTCAAGCCTTGCACTGCACCACCAGCCCGTTAGCTGAAAATTACCAGAAAGAGCCCGAGCAATTCTCAGGAGGGCCCCCAAATACTGAATTACATAAAAATCAAAACCTTTACTGTTTAATCCCAAATAATAGTTAAACCACAACAGCATCTATTAGTGGGGAGCACCCAAATAATGATAGGGACACAGGGAACGACTCTCAGCAATAATCTCCAAACTGGCCAAAGGCTCACGGCTAGGGTCCAGCTGAAGGCTGCTGCTTGGACCAGCTGCATTCAGGAGACCTGAATGGTGGTTAGAGGCTCAAGTGGTGCCAGGAATTGAACCCAAAGCCTTAAGTCTTCAAAACAGGTGTTCCAGCCCCCAGATTTCTATTCTTAATGTAACCTACGGTCTGACACATCATAGATCTCAATAATCACTGAATTGCATTACCATAAATTTTACATATAGTTGATCTGAAAGTATGACAAAGTAACAAAAACAGAAACAACCTCATAGATGTAAGAGGTGTACCCAGTAGGCTGTAACTTAAAAATATTTTTCTTCTTCATATACGTCATTAAAACAAATTCTATTAGTATTAGTGTAATGAAGGAAGGACTATGTATGCAATTGTAAAAACTAAAGAGCTGACCCATATATTCTCCTGCTGAGTTTCAAACAATTTGTTAGACCTTTGGACAAAGTGGCCACCCCCTGAGGGGAGTATGGTAATGAATAAAGAATCAAAAGACAATTATCAAAGATGTCTTTGATCTGACTTTTGCTCATATTGGAATATAAGCTCTAAAACAAATAAATATGCAAAAAAAAAAGAAAACCATGCCAGAGAGAACACATCATTGGTAAGATAGTTGTCTTGCAAACAAGACAAGTCAGATTTGATCCCAGGTTTAAAATCCTGAGTTGTATCCCTAGCACTCCATATACCCACCCAAGCCCTGTCAGGAATGATTCTTGACCACAAAGCCAGGAGTAAGCCTTAAGCACCAGGAGTAAGCCCTGAGCGCCACCGAGAATTACCAAACCACAAGTAACACCTGAATCAGTGACAACTATGGTGTTGGCAGAAGGAAGTGACGAGGGAAGGAAGACTGAGCAGATGGACCTTACCGGTGATGCATTGCCACTGGAGCAGACATAGGAGCAGTGAAGATCACACAGTGGAGATGGGAAGCTAAACCCTTGGAACACCACAATATTGAAAATCATAAATATTCAACATTTTGAGCTATCTCTAGAGCTGGAGACCTTGTCAGAAGAAAAGGTGTATTTCTTCTCTTTCTTCCTTTGTTTTTAGATTTTGGAGCAATACTCAGCAGTACTCAGGGCTTATCCCTGATTCTGTTTATAGGTCACTTCCTTAGGTGACTAGGACACCAGATGTGGTAGGTAGTAAGGATTGCACCCATGGCATCAGAGAAATAGTATAGCAGGGAGGGTGCTTGTCTTGCACATGGCAGACCGGGTTTGATCCCTGGCATCCCACATTGCTAGGTGTGGCACCAAAACAAAACAAATTTTTTTTTAAAAAAAGGATTGAAGGGATGGGCCACAATGAAGGCAAGAGAGGCAGGTCCCTTACACACCAGTATCTCTCAGGCCCCCGGACATACTGTTTCTCCTGTCCTCTCATTTAAGCAAGTAACAGGATACTATTACTCTCTAGCTAGAACACTCCGATTTAGAAGAAAGTGGTTTAGAAGAAAAGGAAGTTTAGAAGAAAACAGTTTAGAAGGAAAAGAGAAAGTTTTAAATTCTCTACAAGTATTATGACTGAATTCTTATTTCAATCACTTGTATCACTTCACTTGTATCACTTGTCTTCCCATTTTTCATCAATTTGCTCAAGCCAGCACCAGTAACGTCTCCATTCATTGGGAATGAGGTCCCTTATTGTTACTGTCTTTGGCATATCGAATACACCATGGGTAGGTAGCTTGCCAGGCTCTGTCGTGACTCTTGGTTCATCCCAGGGGACCCAGTCTTTTCTATGTCAGACCATCAACCATCCAGGGCCCACAGGGCAGAGCCCTGGGTGTGGACAAGCCTGTCTCCTGTCTGCCACCTGCCGACGCAGCCGGGCACCGCAGTCACACCTGCAACACCTCGAGGGAAAATGCTATTGCATTTTATCCTTTCCAACCACTCATACAAAAAATAAAAGTTTCTTCCATCCCATGGTATAACTTGACATGGCATTGAAGAACTATGGTGATTTGATAAATATACTAGATTAAACCAAAAGACATGTTTAAAATATTCAAGTTGTTTCCAGAAAGCATCGACTTATGTAAGATTATAATCAATCATTTGCCAAAAAGGTGGGCTCAGGGAAAATAAAACAAACAAATAACCAAACAACAGATTTTAATAATCCTGGAGAAACTAACATTCAATGTAATGTCTATTAATAAAAAATTACTCACACTAACATTTCAACAGAACTGCCACCATAAATCAAGTAGACTGGTGAATTATTGAGCATCATAAAACTGTTAAGTATCTTGTAGGGTGCATTTCCTTCATTTAGGAATTACAAATCAAAAAGAAATATTCTAAAAGGAACAGCCTGTTCCTTTGAGTGCCAAAACTCTGAGATACTGTAATAGAAAGAAAGTCACAATAAATATTTTCATGGCAGAATCCAAATAACACACTTGCAATTCCTACCAAGTTCCAGGTTTTGAACTAAGTCCAGTGCTATCAAACTCAAGTAGCAGAGGACGTTATTTGATGCTCTTAGTTTCCCTCCAGCATGCCTGATCCTGCATGGGTGTCTTTCCTCTGAAGCTCCAGGTTCTCTGGATTTTCCTTTCACCCTCCTACTCTTAGCTCAAGGAAACAACTGAAAACCTTCTATGCCAGGTAAGGGACAGATTTTTGTGCTTACAGAACTCAGGGTGGCAAAGTGGTTGTTGTTAACTCTCAGGTAATATTTGCAAACCTCTTGAGAATCTAGCTATGTACCTTAACCTCATGGACTTTCTTCTCTAACAGTTTTCATATCCCATAAGATAATTAGAGACAAAACAAAGTCACCATGGCTATGACTGTGCATGTCAGAAGCTATCAGGTGATATTTCCAACGGGATTCAATTTTACCTCCAGAATTAGAATTCTCAAGGGAAAGAGAATGAACAGAATATAAAAGGACATTGATTATGAGGAATTTGTCCACACAATATGGACACTAAGTACTGTGTTATGCTATCTGGAGATCCAGAAATGTGGAAGGTTTAATTCAGGCCAAGATCAAAGGTCTGAGGTCTGGGGAAAATAGGGTTGCAAAAAATCCCAAATGGAAGGCAAAAGATGACGTCCCCAGTCCAGCAATATGATAAGCAACTTTGCAGAATTGTCCTTCATTTGAGCTCCCAGTGCATTTTATTTATGGTTCTCCTAAGAGTCTTGGCCAGGTGCCAAGTAGATTAGAAAGATAATACAGAGGCTTGCAGCTGATCTGGGTTCATCCCCAGCACCACATACAGTCTCCTGAGCACCAAGGAGTGAATTCTGAGCAAAGCTAAATATAGTGCCAAAATCAAAAAATAAGAGGAATCGAAAGAGCTATGCTTGGAATATCATGCCTCACTCAAGTGAGAGAAGGAATCGGAGTTCCGACCTCCGTCGCTGGTCCAGAGTCAGGGACGCTGTCTCGCTTGCCAAGGCATCGAAAATCAGATGGGCTGGACATGTAATGCGATTTGGAGATGACCGCTGGACTAGAGCCGTTACAGACTGGATCCCACGGGATGTCAAAAGATCACGTGGCCGCCCACCTATGAGATGGTCAGACTTCTTCGTCAAGACCCTGAATGAACGGTTTGAGGCTCTTTGTATTCCTGAAGCAACCAGATGCCATTGGGCTACACTGGCATGTGATAGCATCAAAAGGAAATGTTAGTGGCGCCCGCTTGAGCAAATCGATGAACAACAGGATTTCAAGTGATCAAGTGAATAAGAAAAATAAGGACCCAAGAAAAATAGGGACCCAAGCCCCTGTGCAGCTTGTGCCAATGTGGCCAAACACATGTTGTACCTGAGCACGTGGGGCGCCCGCCTCCCTCCTCTCAAGATGTGTACTCGCTCTCACTTTTTGTTCCTCCTTTCCCCTCCTAAAAGCTTCCAAATAAAAACCTGTTTTATGTCATAAAAAGTAGAATAAAATAAAGAGAGCCTTGGACAATTATATTGCAACTACTTGGTGTCTGCTAATAAACCGTAATCTTCCATATTCATCACATACCTTAGAAAAATGTAAGTTCCAGTAAATATTGAACAATGTTGCTAAACAAGAATAATTTAAAAAATAACACAAAAATTGGTTTTTGTCTGCCATCATGGAGCTCCAAGGCATATAAAGGAAATGAGGCATGCACAAAAATGACTCTAATATATGACCCAAAAAAGGCAACATGTCCGAAGAGAAAGGTACAAACTCTTACTGCCAATATTTGTTTTCTTCAATAAAACCAGGTCAAGTGCTCACGAGCAGGAAAGTTCTGTCTCCCCACGGGCAGGGCCGTGACAATTCTGTATCCCTTCCCTGTGAGAGGCTGCCGTTACTCCTGCAGCTTCCAGGGCAGTATTCTAAAGGTAAATGAAATCTTACAATGAGAGGTGTACTCACTCTCACAAGAGCGCTCTGCGTGCCTATACTCATTGCAGTATCACTCCCCGCAGTCATAGGGAAATAACCTGTCTACTGACAAATGAATAAGGGAACATGGCAAATATTCAGCGGGATATTGTTAAGCTTTACAGAACAAAAAAGGATATTCTTCCATTTGCTGCAACGTAGATAAATTAACTACATTATCCTCAGCAAAATGTACAAGAGACAATAAGATAATGTATACTTCTTATATATGTAAAATTCATGCAGACATGTATAGGCTTGTGTTTTATGCATAAGTATACCATATGATCCCCTAAAATACCATCAGAAATTATTCTTGAGTGCAGAGCCAGAAGTAAACCTGAGGATCACCAACTGTGGCCCCAAACCACAAATAAAAGCAAACAGTGTAAAGGGATTGCTTTGTAAAGTTTGCTGTATAGGTTTTTTCCATTCTTCAAGCTTTATGTGAGGAAAAGAATCTTCACGTAAAAGGCCCTTGTTTCTAGCGGTGTCCCCAGTCTAGCCTAGTGGTGCGAGGCAGCACAAACACTGCTTGATTTCTCTATGGATTCCTGAAACTCATTGCCAAGGGCCCCTACTTGATTGCCTAATTCAAAGCCCTTCCAAACAAATGAAGGATATAAGGTTGAGAGAGGACAGAAGAAGGAAAGGAGAGGTAAGAAAATAAAATAAAGGGTGGGGGTCGGCTAAGGGAGGTCCATAGGAGTTGTTCTTAAGTGGATATAAAAGTTCAGTTTTGAAAACCCAATTCTGTATATGGCAGCGATGGCTGCAAAACAGTGGGAATGTATCTAGGGCCAGAGACACAGCATAGTTGGGCATTAAGATGCTTGCTGTGTACGTGGCCAACCTTGGTTTGATTGGTGGAACCATAGGGTCTCCTGAGCTCCTCCAGCAGTGCACTAAACCAGAGCCAGGAATAAACACTGAGCACAGTCAGGTGTGTGTGGCCCAAAACCCCAGTTAAATTTTTCTAAAAGTTAAGACTGTACCTAAGGGGCCTAGGAGACAATACAGGGATGAGGGTTTTTGCCTTTCATACAAACCCCTGGGATTGATCCTCAGCACCACAATCCTGCTGAGCATCACTGCCTGAGTCCCTGGAGTTTGCCCTGCACCTCTGGAATGGCCCTGGCAGTCTCTGGCACTGCAGGCCCTAACACTTACAGCTGTCCCAACCGGTCAAGGCGGAGTGTTCCTGTGTCCCCCAAGCACTGCTTGGGAGGCCCAAAATAATTTTTTTTAACTAACATCACTGAACGAATGGTTGAGGCTCTTTGTATTCCTAAAGCAACCAGATGCCATTGAGCTACACTGGCACGTAATAGGCCCAAACGGAAATGTTGCTGACACCCGCTGGAGCAAATCGATGAATAACGGGATGTCAAGTAAAAGTGATCAACATCACTGAATTACACAGTTTAAAAATCAATCAGATAGTTTCATATTATGTAGATTTGACCACCAAAATGACATTATAATACATAACATAGTATATGAAAATAGACTTCAGGGTAAAGAATATTTGTATATATCTCTACATCAATAGCACAATGAGAGAATTAGTCATCAGTGGATTAAACAGAGTTTAAAATTTTGGAGTTAGAAATAAGGAGAAAACAAGTGGAAATCGCTGGAGAGACACGCACCATCTTGCTGGCAGAGAAGGGGCGCAGCGCAGCATATGCAGAAGAGCATGCCATGGGTACTTCCCAGGTAGACTGGCCAGGCTGAGAACGCTGCGGCCTTCAAATGGGGTGGGCCAGATTCCCTTTCTGCCTAAAGGCATAGCACCCCTCATGCACACCTGACACCTCCAACCCAGAAACAGCCCAGCTCCACAACTGAGGCTCAGCAAACAGTCAACCCTCCAAATTGTTCCAGATCTATAATTCCTGGACTGGTAATACTTCAAAATTCCGAAATACTGTCAGCCCAAAAGGATCACAGCAAATCTGACTGGAAAGTTACCTAGAAGCCCACCAAGCTCAGTGAGTCTAAACAGTAGCACAGAAGGCTCAGCAAGCTCTAACCAGGACAGTTGATCCTCAGACAATGACTTTAGTAACATCAGTGTGAGATGTAACAATTTTTACAAATTGACTATTATTGGTCCAAGTTTTGATAATTCCATTGCCTTTGTGTTGTAACGAACAATATGAAGCGTAGGGTCCCTTTAAGAGATTCAAGAGATCCCTTAAAGCAATGGCTGGTAAGTCTTAAAGGGAAGGCTGATATCCAAATTATGGGTACATAAAAGAGTTGGAAAAGCAGTTGTCAGTTGAGACTGGGTTCTCAGCCTGGCTGGCAGGATTGAGTTGGAGGAGCAGAGAGCCTGGCAGGATAGAGTTAGAAGAGCAGAAAGAAGGGTTGGCTGAGTTTGCCTTCAGGCAGATCAAGGAAATAGTGTGAAGAAAGTATTAAAGGAGTTTAAAGTCTCTGGACTGGTTCCGTACCTGATACCGCCAGTTAGTCAGTAACACAGCTGTAAACTGACAATGAAGTAGATTTATTTGTGCCTGCAAGGGAAACTGGGGACACTGGTGGAGGAAAGGTCGTACTGGTGATATTGAAACATTCAATGCCTGAAACAACTGTATTATAAACAACTTGGCGGTTTATAATTAAATTTTAGGAAAATAAGAGGCTGGAGAGAGCTGAATGGGCTGAGAGTATGGTTTGCAACAGGAAACCTGAATTCACTCGTGCCACAGCCGGTCCTTGAGCACAACTCTGGAACAACCAGAGTCCTCAGGGTGCTGCCTGAGTGTGGCCCCCGGAACAAACAATGCCTTTGGGTGAAGGGACAGTACACAAGTTTAGGCGCATGCCCTGTATTAGGCCAAGCCCAGTCCACTCTCTGGTGCTCGTGTGTGCCCTTAGCACAGCCCAGATCACTCCTGAGCACTGTCATAGATAGCGCTCCTGTGCATATGTCGAACAGCCCTCCCCAAAGGAAACTACATCTCCCAACCCTCCACAATAACATTCCTTTACTTAGACTACTTTTAAAAATGTGTGAATGTATAAAACGTGGTCCAAAAACGAAGAAAATTGTAATAAAAGAAAACGTTTTCAAATACAATGAAAGCTAACTTCCTCTCCAGGAATGTCATTCTCAAGATGATAACCATCTCTGAAATGCCAGCACGGGTGCGAGGATTCCTCACCCCCAGGAGTTTCTGTGGTGTCTAACTTTGGGGAGTATCTTGCACAGTTGTTCCAAGCTGAAAAACTCTCTCCTGTCATAATAATATGAGGATTGTTTCTCCATTGGAGAAAGCCAATTAGCTGACACAGATGGTAATTCCAATTACCAGGTTAATATAAGATAAACTGTGGTGACAAATGGTGTTGTCAATTCCTCTTACTTGAGAACTAGTAGCTGTTTATCTGGAGAACAGGTATATAATTATTTTTATCTGTTTGGCTATCCCCAAAAATAGCAATTCTGCTTTTGCAATTTTGTAGCAGATGGCCTGTGATGTATATCAAATATTCTGGTTTTACCTTACTCAATAACAAAATTACTTTCCTGCCTTCATTAAAGAAGTTTTCTGAGTTAGGAGATTTTTAATTATATTTTCCCAGTAGCATCCTGGATGAACTTTAGGCAACAAAATGCCCATTCCATTCTCTGGTCCCCAGAAGTATACCAAGACCATTTGAAAGGATACACACACATATACCAGTTTTTTTAAGAAATAATGAAATCTTGTCACTTAAAGGAATTTAGCTGTAAATTCAAAGAACTTACAAATGATATATAAAGATCTCTCTAAATGCCTCTTTATCGCATTCCAGGGAAGGGGACAAATCTAGACAAAAGGGAAAACCAAAGTTTGGGGGATACTAGAACTCTAATCACATTAAATGTCAAGAGCAAATAGGGTTTTAGCAGACAGGCCAGTAATGGAAGTTAGGGCAATAATTCAGAGATCTAAATGCCAAAGTAAAGAGTTTAAAAATATTTTTTAAACTACTAAAATATGACCTAGCTCATCTTTGAAGAGAGCAGCATAAGACTTAGCAAGGATCTTTCAAGAGATACATAAAAGGATCCGTTCAATACAATACTCCCTTTACAATTCTGTGAAAGAGTCTCACGTCCAAACAAAATCTCCAAACACTCGAAGCAAACACAAATTACAGCTTTTATTACTCTCAGGAACTGGTCTGCCCAGAGTTACCTTTTATCTCCAAACGTTAACAGTAACTTTTGAGGTGTTGCTATTAGATTGT
Organism: Cryptotis parvus; assembly: GCA_021461705.1. NCBI lineage: Eukaryota > Metazoa > Chordata > Mammalia > Eulipotyphla > Soricidae > Cryptotis > Cryptotis parvus. Next base: position 18,693 of record JAJIBD010027405.1, read on the forward strand.
ATGGCTGTTTAAAAGAAACATTACTTTCTTCTCAACTCCTTATCTTCTGGGCCAGAAACAATCTTTGTTCTCGTTTTTTTCTTGTTATCTCTCACAGAGGCTAAGGCCAATGATGCTAGTTTTTCTTTGACCTTTCTTTTCTTATTTTCAGGGAGGAGTTTTACCTATTTAAAGATGATCTATTGAAACCAAAGGCAGTCACAGAAATTTAAGAACCCACTGATGGTCCTCTTTCATTTGCAAAACCTACATTCCAGACAAATGCTTTTAGAAGAGAGCCTGTTATTGAAGCATAGCAAATATGCCTGTTTGTTTTCCAAGTAATATAAATCTCTCACTGACTTATCATAATTGCAGTGAATCTTCAATAAGCTGGGCAAAGTGAGAAATGGGCACCAGCAATAACCATTTGTATTAGCATGTCATATTTCTTTGATGGGTGAATAAAAAGCACATGAGTGGGGCGGGGTGAGGAGAAAGTGCATTTTAACTTTTTTCCAGGACTTCATTAAGAGAATTTTCACTTCAACAGATGCTCCTATAATCAGAGCTGAGATCCAATTTATTTTTAGAAAACAGAGAAAATGAAAATGTTATGAATAGTCTTATTTCAGGCAATCAGACAGTGGAACAAAAAAAAAATCTAGTGCTTGATTTGTTTTTCACAAGTATGGTTCAAAGACCATCTGTGCTTAGGCCATGGGTCCCTCGGCTCCGGCTCTCCCTTAGAAGTTTTAGCAAGAGCTAAGTCCATTGATCTGTGATTTGGTAAACTTGAGGCTTTTGAAGGGCAGCCAAAGTTTCACTTAGTTTCTCAACAACTTACTCTCTTGAATCTGAGAGCGAGTATCTATCATGTCCCTATAAACTTAAGATACATTTGATGCTAAGGACATCGTTATGCTGAAACTTGTGGACAAAAAGCCAGGCAGCTTAGTGATAGTATTTTTTGAAATTTTTCATTTAGTTTTTCAATTATAGACCTCATTCCCATGTCCTGAAGTAATGGTTTGAGGCTCTTCATGTTCCTGGAGCAAGCAGATGTCCTTGGGCTACACTCAGCATGCGACAGGATGTATGAAGATGTTACTGGAGCCTGCTGGAGCAAATCAATAAACAGCGGAAAGACAAGTGATTCACGTTTTTCAATAAGCATATCTTAACTTTAAATGAAAGAAATAACTTAAAAACAAATGCTATGTCCCATGGGAATTTTAAGTTTACCCTCTACCCAGTGTTCAGTATTTCTAAGTTTTCCCTCTCCCCAGAGTTAGACGGTATTCTGACTAGAGACATCAGACAGTATGGATATTTGTTTTGAAAACCATCCCGTGAAGGAAAAGGACAGATATAGAATTTGTGGCATTCATTTGTGGGATATAAATATGTACCAGCATTCTACTAACTGTTGGAAATGGTAATGCCAGACTAGAACTGAGCATTGAATGTAGGCAAAAGGATCACTTCTTCACTTGATCACTTAACATCCCGTTATTCATCTATTTGCCTCGATATACATGATAACCCCTAAATGTATGTATGGCAAGCCACAATGTTGTAAGAGAAGGAAGGGAGATAGAGAGAGAGAGAGAGAGAGAGAGAGAGAGAGAAGAGGATGAAAAGTGCCTGCCATAGAGGCAGCCTGGGGTTGGGGAGGGAATTTGGAGACATTGCTGGTGGGAAATGTGAATTGGTGAAGGGATGGGTGCTGGAACACTGTATGACTGAAGCCTAATCATGAACATCTTTGTAATTATAAATCTCACGGTGGTATAATAAAACTTAAAAAAAATAAATAAATAAAATAAAAACTGTCCAGTGGTGGGGCCAGAGCAATAGTACAGCAGATAAGGCAGTTGCCTTCATGCCATGGACCCAGGTTCAATCCTCGGCATCCCAAATGGCCCAATGAGCACCGCCAGGAGTAATTCCTGAGTGCAGAGTCAGGAATTCCTAAGTATTGCCGGGTGTAACCCAAAAAGTCAAAACCATCCAGTGGAAGCTAGAGAGAATGTTCAATAGGCTACAGCAGCCTTTTTCAACCGGGATCCATATGGTCCCCTGTGGCCTCCCCACGATATTTCAGAGGCACCAAAGGTGAAAATCTGTACATCGGGAGAGACACAGCACATCCACCACACGTAGGGACAGTGGGGCACAAGAAGGAAGCAAAGTCATGAAAGGGGTGAGAAACATTGGCCGATGGCCCATGCTCTCCATGTGGGAGGCTCAGGTTCGAATCCTACAATCTCCAAACACTGCTACCACTGGCAGTTGAGCAAACCAAGAGAGAAAGACCCAAGAGACAAAGACCCAACACCCAAATAGTGACACACGTGGAAAAAAAAATTAGACATAAGTTTGATTAATTCATGATGGTTTCCAAATGTTAACATTTCTGGGCCGGAGCGATAGCCCAGTGGGTAGGGCGTTTGCCTTGCACGCAGCCGACCCATGCTGGCCCGGGTTCGATCCTCGGCATCCCATTTGGTCCCCCGAGCACCGCCAGGAGTAATTCCTGAGTGCAGAGCCAGGAGGAACCCCTGAGCATTGCCGGGTGTGACCACAAAAAGAAAAAAAAAAAAAAAAAAAAAAACCCAAAACCAAATGTTAGCATTTCTGATGCATTTCAGATTCAATCACAAAATTTTAGGTAAGGAGTATTGAATACCGCAAATGAAAGAACAAGGTTTGGCAAAAAAGACTCAGCAAATAGTACACAGCCATTTAGCAGTATAGCAGTGGTAGTAATAGCAGCCATATTTCCTTTCTTCTCCCTCAATGGTGCCTCTTATAAATGTGGCCCAGAGAAATTAAATGATTTGCCCAAGGCTACAAAGCTAGCGAGTGGCAGAAATGAAATTGAAATGTAGGACCCTCACAAGTCTAATACAATTCCTCAACACCTTGGGGAAAATGACTTTTCCATTTTAATGAACCATTTTATCATATAAATATCCTATAGAATAGGCCTAAGCTTTACTTCAATCTCTAGGTAGAGAAAATCTTAGTTTTCAATCCTGATAAACTGGAAACGCCAGAAGGTGACAGCTTCTTTTCACCTTTAACTCTGCTACATTTGGCACCGTCTCTACCCTATCCCTCACCTGACAAACACCAGAGGCATTAAACTCCTTCACAGCTCTGTATTTACTCCTCTGTGACTACTTTCTCCCTCTCTTCTTAGGTACCAAAAATGGGGTTTTTCCAGAGCTGAACTCTGCTCTCTCTGCTTCAGAAAACATACATTTTCCCAAGTCTCTTTCTATGCAGATAACTCCAAAGCAATGCTCTTCAAACCCAATGTCTCTCTTGAAACAGCAGCAAATTCTTTATTACCTCAAAATTACGAAGTCTGACGTCAGAGCTCATCAGTTTTCCCCCCAGAATTATCTTAAAATTAACTTTTGTTCCACGGTGCGGATCCAGGGCTCATACATGCGAGACAAGCGCTGTCCACTGCACCATATTCACAAGTCTCAAAAGTCTGACTTTCAGTGTTTAACAATCCCTTAATTCTAGTCTTACAACCATGAAGATATATTATTAAATCTCTTCACCCTTATAAGTAATCCAACACAAATTCTATTTCATCTTTTCCTTGTCCTCCTTTTATTTCCCATTAATGCGACATGCCTAGCTCCTTACCATCACAATCACAAGTTTGTTTTTGTTTTGTTTGGGGGAGGGTTTGGGGCCACACCTGGTGATGCTAGGGGTCACTCCTGGCTCTGCACTTAGGAGTCACTCCTAGCAGTGCTCAGGAGATGGTGTCAAATGACAGGGACCGAACTCGGGCTGGCAGAGTGTAAGGCAAGTGGCTTCCCTACTGTGCTTCTCTAGTCCCAGGACAAGTTTCTTCCCGAATGGTCTCCCACCCTTCCTCCTCACCATTTTACAAAGGATGAGACAGTCAATCATCCTGCGCCACCACCCATCATATTTCTCTTCACATCAAATGTTTCAAGTCACTTCACTATGTCAATTACATGGGATCAATATGCTCTGGCTTTGTAATCAAAAAACTCTACAATCTTTCCAACACTGTTAGCCCCTATGTTTATTCGATTTCTCAGCAAAATATGAAGCTACATGTTATTTGTATGCTTGATTTTGAAAAGATACAGAATTCTCAGAATTATTATCATTTTTTCATTCTTATAAAATAAAAATTAAATTCAAAAAGTCAAATAATTTTTAGCATTAATATCACTTCACTCACTATTAATACTTACCAAACTAGCATATTAATTTTATAGAAAGGTTTTATACTTATTATCTACCACAATTAATTCAGGAAAAATTCAGTTTCAGTACTAACAGTACTAAAGAAAAGCAGAAAGCTTGTTTTCTTTAATAAGAAGTTAGGTAATCTGTCTAAAACTTAGGCCTTAAGGACCCAAAATTCTGCGTGCTAGACTAAGTTGTTTTGTTTTTACTGCTCATTTCTTGAGTTCATTATAATATTCTCTCTTTCATATCATTAACAAAATTAATCTGAATTCTGAGTTTTCAGAATGTTTAAGAGACTAGGATCACAGATATTCCTGTGGAAATATTCCTCTTGAAAAAGTGACAGATATTCCTCTAACTAATGTCTACTCAAAGAAACAAATAGCAATTCTTTATCTCTTCTTTGTTTCTTTTTTTCTTTACTGCATCAAAATACATATACATGGATATATATAAATATGAATATATACATGAATATATATTATATATAGTCATATACAATTGATGCAAACTACACTGAAACACTAGTTTTTAATCTAGCAGATTATCATAAATCCAAATTTTTTACAAAATTCCTTTGACAATTTAGTACAAAAATGGATACTTCATCTATTGCTCGATTAACACAAGATGGCAAAACCCTAAGGAAAGAAACTTTGGTAAAATTGCATCTTCTTTTAGCATATAATCAAGCAATTTTACTTCTAGAAATTTTTCTCATAATAGTGCTACTAAAGAAATACTAAAGTTTATTTTACAGCACTATTTAATTGCCAAGAAATGAAATATCTTGTAAATAAATGAAATCAAATCCCTCCCCTTACTGACCCTTTGCTTCCTTTTACTTTTTATTTTCTCTTTCTTTTCTTTTCCATTTTATTTTCCCCCTGGCCTTTCCTTTTGACCTTGGCTAGCATCAATGATTGAAAAGAATCCCTCTGCAAAACTGCCAAGAGAACTGCAAGAGTGCACCCAAGAACAAGAGGCCTAATGAGCCAAAATAATCCCCAACCATCCCAACTATAAGCACTGCAGCAGGAAGAAGTAAAAGCAACACTGACCACATCACAGATACAAAGTTCCCCTTACTTCTCTTCACACTATTAAAATTCCTGACATTCTCTTCACACTGCTAAAATTCCAGCCCTGACACAGCTCAGGGAATTATTTGTTCTTATTGAAGCTAGATAGTTTTGATCGCATGAAACTTAGAAGAATGTGAAGGAACAGAAAGAGAGGAAACACATTTTCAAGAGAAAACATGGACTTCTCTAGAGTGGAGAAAGTTGCCAGCAAAGAGGCGGAGACAAGCAAGCGAGACAGTGTTCCAGGGAGACCACCACCTTGACAGTGAGCAGTAATTAGAAAATTTTAGTTGCGAATTTTAGGGTGGAGGGGGCAATAAGAGCTTTTAATAACTTTACTTCTTTAATAACAGTTTGAGGCTCTTCATATTCCTGAATCAACCAGATGCCATTGGGCTACATTGGCACGTGATAGGGTCCAATGGAAATGTTACTGGCGCCCCACTGAGCAAATCGATGAATAACGGGATTCAAGTGATCAAGTGATCAAGTGACTTCTTTAATATCAAGTAGATACTATATCACGGTTCATTTGTCACCATGCTGTACATTACTCGTGCCATCTGACTGCTGTAACCCATTGAATGGCTTTCGCCCACCTCTCAAATCCCCGCCAAGGCAACTATAATGTTTCCTTGGAGTTTAGATTCCACAGAAAGTGAAACATGCAGTATTCGTCTTTATATGATTTATCATTACTTAGCATAATGCCCAGAAGTTTCATCTCCAGTTCCTTCTGAGCAACTTCACTGTAGGGAAGTCTCCATAGCATTGCTCAGGGGAGCCAGGGGCCACTATTAGTAATACAACCAAACCGGAGAGTTTGATGGTAAGGACCAACAATGTGGCACAGCTAGGAAGGATTCAGCAGGGCTGGAGGGTCACCTTGGCAGCTGTCGGGGATGCCGCGGGGTCCCCAACAATGCAGGAAGTGAGTTCCTTTTACCTCATAAGCCGGAGGGGAATGGATGAAGACTTAAGAATTGCGATGCAGTTTTAAAAACGCTTTACTTATTACAGGTTTAGGCATACAAATCAGCAATAAGCAAAACCGGTGCTTAGGATTCCAGGCTAGAACCCCAGCCACGTGTAGGCCAAGATGGCGGCCACCACGTGTAAAGGCCCTGTAGAGAGGAGACAAAGACAAGACTCCCAAGAAGAGTGCAAGCCCCAAAAAGAGAGCCCCAAAAAAGAGAGAGCGCAAGAGAGGAAACAGCCAGTTTTATATCCCTGCAACTCAGACCTCCCACTATTATGGGAAGCAGGAAGGATCAAATGCCCTTAGGTAATTTCTCCCAGCACCTTACCCAGGCCCTATTATATGCTAATGTTTTGAGCCAAGATCTGCCTGGAAATGCCTTTATAGGGTAGAGAAGGGGATTTCTGAGATGGCATGTCTCTGTACCAAAGACTAATACTAATGCCAGTTAAATATTTCTCCAAGCCTTCACAAGTCTCGTCTACTTCACGGTAGTTTTGTATTTTAGTTGCCTTTGAGTTATCAGGGAGCCATGCTTGCTTGCTTGCTTGGAGGCAAACAACATTTCTCTCTGGTCTAATTACTTAGAGATCCAGCGTGGCCAGGCAAATATGCTGGTAAGATCTAGCTAGTCTCATGATGATTGTGGTAGCATGAGAGAATATTTATACCAGCCAGTACAGAAAGCATGGTCAGATAAACTGCCACATTTAAACTACCCCCTTATCTACGAAGTGATCTGCAGGAGGCAATCCAGGGCAGTTGCAGAGGCTTTTAAGAGTCCTGCAACAGGCAACACTTGGGGGCTCTGCAATAATGGGGCTAGAAAGCAAATCTTTGCACAAGCTATCCTCCTAGACTCTTCAGCTTTGTTCTTATGACTTGAGACAGTTACATGCAAGAGGCAAGAAAAATATATCACCTCCTTTCTGGAGAGTTTCTGATAGATGTTTAGATAAGTCTATACCAGACTGAAATCCTCTGAACTACACGCTTTAAAGCCTAGAAAAAGGGGTTCTAGCAATTGCTTTGAATCATCAGGACCTGAACAAGGTTAAGATACAGCTCAACCTCTAGGACCCTCACTGCTTGTAATTTTGAACAACCTGTATTCAGTACATAACCCCTTACCACATTCCAGGGCTCTGCTGATTCACAGGGACTCCACATCGCTGTTGCTTCCCGTACCATGTGGACCTTATTGGAAGAGGCATATACCAGGGTATCCTGAGTGAAGTCCTCTCTGGGCGACCGAGGACACTGACACCACACACAAAAAGTTCATTCAAAACTTAAGACCTTTCTGTAAGAGAAGAAACTATCTAACACCTAGAAGAAAATAGAGGGGATAAGTTTCTAGACATCAATCTTAGCATTTCAACACTAAAATCAAATACAGCAAAAGAAAGTTATGGTGGATGAGGGGGCTGGTGAAGAGCCTCCATCAAATGAAATATTTCTGCAAACCTAAGAAGACAAAAAAATGGAAAGGCAACTTACAGAATGGGAGAAAATATTTAAAAATCATAAATATATGTGATAAAGGGTTAATACCTAAAATATATACATGTCAATGTTATTATCTTTTAGAGAAACGTTTAAATATTTTTAGAAGATTTCAGGGCAACTTATAGTCAGAAAACAGCATAATAAATATTTTTGAAGCAAAAAATATTGTCTTGTTAATATAGTCTATTCATAATTGAGAGCACCTTATAATAAAAATGAGCTTAAGTGTATAACAGAAATGATCTTACAATATAGAACATATCTAAAATATAAAATTTAAAATAATGTACAGGGCTGGAGCGATAGCACAGTGGGTAGGGCATTTGCTCTGCATGCGGCCAACCTAGATTCGATCCCCAGCATCCCATATGGTTCCCAGAACACCACCAGAAGTAATTCTCGAGTGAAGGCTCAAGCGTAACAACCGGACCTTAAGATCATGAACACAACAAGGTTGCCCTCTCTCACCTCTTTATTCAATATAGTACTGGAAGTACTCGCCATTGCAATCAGAGAAGAAAAGGACATTAAGGGCATCCAGATAGGCAAGGAAGAAATCAAACTATCATTATTTGCAGATGGCATGATATTATACTTAGATAACCCTAAACTCTCGACCCAAAAACTCTTAGAAACAATAGATATGTATAGTAGAGTGGCAGGGTACAAAATCAATACCCAAAAGTCGGTGGCTTTCCTATACACAAATAACGAAAGAGAAGAAAGGGATATTAAGAAATCGATTCCATTCACAATTGTACCACAGAAAATCAAATACCTAGGAATCAGCTTAACAAAGTGTGTAAAGGACCTATACAAAGAGAACTACAAGACACTGCTTCAAGAAATAAAAGAGGACACGAGAAAATGAAAACACATTCCCTGCTCATGGATGGTGAGAATTAACATTGTCAAGATGGTAATACTCTCCTAGAGCTTTGTACAGATTCAATGCAGTTCCTATAAGGATACCCATGACATTCTTTAAAGAAATTGACCAAACACTCCTGTATGGAATAATAAACCCCCACGGATAGCTAAAGCAATCCTCGGGAAAAAGAAGATGGGAGGCATCACCTTTCCCAACCTCAAACTGTACTACAAAGCAGCAGTAATAAAAACAGCGTGGTAATGGAATAAAAACAGACCTGTGGATCTATGGAATAGAGTTGAGTATCCTGGCACTCAACCTCAAACACATGATCAGTTAATCTTTGATAAAGGTGCAAAGAGTCCAAACTGGAGTAAGGGAAAGCCTCTTCAACAAGTGGTGCTGGGAAAACTGGACAGCTACATGTAAAAAAATGAATTTGGACCTGTGTCTAACACCTTGCACAAAAATCAGATCAAAATGGATTAAAGATCTCAACATCAGACCTGACTCCGTAAAAGTACATTGAAGAAAATATAGGAAAAACCCTCCACAATATTGAAGTTAAAGACATCTTCAAAGGTGAAACACCATTAACAAAGCAACTAGAAGAAAAGATAAACATATGGGACTACATGAAACTAAAGAGCTTCTGCACCTCGAAAGAAACAGTGACCAAGATAGAATGACAGTCCACAGAATGGGAAAGAATATTCACCCAATACCAATATGATAAGGGGTTAATATCCAGAATATATCAGGCACTAGCACAGCTATATAAGAAGAAAACAGCCAACCCCATAAAAATATGGGAAGAAGAGATGAACAGAAACTTTGATAAGGAAGAAATTCAAATGGCCAAAAGGCATATGAAAAAATGCTCATCATCACTAATCATCAGAGAGATGCAAATCAAAACAATGAGATATCACCTCACACCATAGAGACTGGCCCATATTCAAAAGGGTAAAAGCAACAAGTGCTGGCATGGATGTGGGGAACAGGGGACTTTCATACATTGTTGGTGGGAATGTCGACTTGTACAACCTTTCTGGAAAACAATATGGACATTCCTCCAAAGACTAGAAATTGAGCTCCCCTTTGACCCAGCCATACCGCTCCTGGGAATATACCCTGGGAAGCCAAAAACACACAGCAGAAACACAATCCACACTTTTATTTTCATAGCAGCACTATTCACAATAGCCAGAACCTGGAAACAACCAGTATGCCAGAGAACTGATGACTGGATAGAGAAACTGTGGTACATCTACACAATGGAATACTATGCAGCTGTTAGGAAAAATGAAGTTATGAAATTTGCCTATAAATTGATGGACATGGAAAGGTTCATGTTGAGTGAAATTAGTCAGAAGGAAAGAGAGAGACATAGAATGACTGCATTTATTTTCATGACATAAATATATCAGGTGGTCTTACCAAAAGTGGAAATTACCGCGAAACGTGAGGGAGTCAGAGGTTAGGTAAGACAGAGAAGGGAACATGTGTGAATAAATGTCGAAAGGGCTGATACCAACCTAGAACTGAGCATTAAATACAGGCCAAAAAAAATGCACATGATGGCTTCCAAGTGTATGTAGTGCAACCCACAATGTGTAAGAGAAGGTAAAAGAGAGAAGGGGAGAGAGAAAAGAGATAAAGAACCTGCCATTTAGGCAGGCTATTGGAGGGAGGAGGGAATTGGGGACATTGGTGATGGGAAATGGGCACTGGTGGAGGGCGGGTGCTGGAACACTATGTGACCGAAACCTCCAAACATGAACAACGTTGTAATTGTATATCCCACGGTGGTATAATAAAATGTTTAATTAAAAAAGAGTAACCCCTGAGCATTGCCAGGTGTGGCCCAAAAATCAAAAAAATAAATAGGTAGGTAGGTAGGTAGGTAAGTAGGTAGGCAGGTAGGTAGGTAGGTAGGTAGGTACATAGGTAGGTAGGTAGGTAGGTAGGAAGGAGGTAGGTAAGTAGATAGATAGATAGATAGATAGATAGATAGATAGATAGATAGATACATACATACATACATACATACATACAGGCATTATAACTGTCCTTTAGTTTTTTCCATTAATTTATACCCAGTAGAAGAGAAAACTAAAGACCCAATGACCCAGGGCAAAATTAAATAGTATCCTTGAGGCCTAAAATAATTGATATCCCCTTTTAATACCAAATAAAGGAAATTATATGTCAGAGTCCAGTGACATCATCATAATTATAAATAAACGAATTTTTAAGTCAGGTAAAAAGATATTAGATCATTAGCATCATCTGTGTGAGTACTTTAGTCAGTCTCCGTAAGAAATTCTTAGTGCTATAGCTAGTGTAAAAATGCTTTCTCTTTTGGAATGTTGCCAAGATATGAAAGAAATACTGGTTTTGAAATTTGTCCAACTTCTACATCAAGTCAGCCAGATTCCTGAGATATATCACTCTGCTTTTATGTTCTTCCATTTTCACATTCTCTCAACCAGAGTTATGTATTTGTTTACTACTTCTCTATAGAATTTACTAAATAGGGACCAACTTTAGCCATAAATCCAAATGCAATATGGGGATTTATCAGGTAGGGACTACTTTGGTGGCTGGCTTAATACCTTGGCTCACACAAGAACATTTTGTGCATACAATTTTTAGCTGCTGTTTTATGCTTTGTTGCTATAGTATTTCTTGATTAATCCATATTTTGGAACCATGAAGTAGTTAGTATCCTAGTAGTCATATAATTAACTTCACTATCAACCACCACATTTAAGGTATCACATGTTTATTTAGGTTTATCATTGTTGCTATGATTATGTTATTATTAATCATGTTACTGGGACTCTTTGCCCTTCACCATAAGCCCTGTTCTTTTCATGGTATTTAAAGAACCTACAGCTATGACTAGAACAAAGTTGGAACAACAGAAAAATTTCTTTAACATGCCATTCCCTTTATAGTGAATTCAGAAAAGGCTACCCCCAAAAGGAAAATGCACAAGATGTTCTAAAGTAACTTTTTTATTTCCCTTTAATGCACTGTAATATATATAATGAGATCACTGAGAATATAGAACTATTATAATAGGAACACATTTAACCATCAATATATATTGACATCACTGAGAATATATAACTCTATTATAATAGGGACACATTTACCATTTTTCAAATTTTATGAAGGATTAGGAAGATGGTAAGACAATATTTAATATCTCATACATTTAAATGTAAATGAAAATCTATTAAGCAATAGCCATGAACATCAAAATTATATATTCAGGAATTAGGAAACAGGAAACTTTCCTTCCTCCTTCCCTTTTTCCCCCTCACCAACCAATAAATATTTACTAAAGGACAACATTGTACCCTCAAGAATTATATGATATCGTGACTGAGGAAAACAAATAAGTTATTTCATTAGTATAATGAGGCTAAAATAATAGGTGGAAATCAAATTTTCATGAGAGCCCCAAAAAGGTTTCTGATCACTCCATCAAGATCCTAGCTTCTTAAACGGTGTGTTACAACTTTAAACGTGTTGAGTAAAAATGTGACAATGTCATGAAGGGTTGTATTTATATTTTCCTCAAATTAATCTACAAATTCAGATATTCTACTCATATTTTTCTCAAAGTAATCTATGGATTCAGATATGATACCTAGATCTTTAAAGCAAACTTCAATTTGACTCTTAGCTCTATGTCAGAGAGGGGTCTGCATTCTTGCTTCTGCACATAACCGAGCACTTTCACTGGACTCTCAGTTCTATTCCACTGGTCTAGTAGTCTGTCCTTATTCCAGTTACCACACTGTCTATTACTACAACTCTACAGTATAGTTTGCAGTTAGTTATTTTCTAGATTGCTTTGGCTATTCAGGGGTTTTATATATAAATTTCAATAGCGTTTGATCCGTGTCTTAAAAATACACATTGCATTTTTATAGGGACTAAGCATAGGTGTTATTACAGAGACTATGCTGAATCTGCATAATGCTTTGGGCAAGATTGTTTTGACAATATTAATCCTAAACTCATGATGGGGAACCTGCTTCCATTTCCCTGTGTCTTTTATTTCTTGTAACAGTGATTTATAGTTTTCTTTTTGTTTCTGTTTGGGTGAGGGACACACCCAGCACTGCTCAGGGGTTACTCCTGGCTCTGCACTCGAGTGCTCAGGGGACCATATGGGATGCTGGAGATTGAACCCCAGTTGGCCACGAGCAAGGCAAAGCAGTGTACCAGCTGTACTATGGCTCCGCCCCACATAGCTTACTTTGTATAGGTCATTTGTTGATTGCTGGCTACTTTATTTTCTGAGGCACTGAGGTAAATGGTTTTTTTTCTCTCTCTCTCTCTCTCTCTCTCTCTCTCTCTCTCTCTCAAAAAGCCATATGTCTCTGTGAATAGAAGGCAACAAAAAACCCTGAGAACTGGCCTTCAGAAGGCAGTTCTCACAGGATGGAGTGGGGTGTTGGAAAGGGCAGTGGGAAACATTGAGGGAAGCACTCGGGTGGAGAGTGAAGGGATGTCTTATGCAGGAATCCCTACACTGACAGTTTCATGAGAGACCGTGCTTAAAATAAATTTTAAATAAAATGTTTACTCACAGTCTTCTAAATGAATCAAATAGGGTGTCCCATAGTCCTGTGGGTGGCTATACCAAAAAGCTTTGTCATGACAAAGACTGACTTCTACCTGTCCTTAATGCACACAATATTCATTAGAAACATAAAGTAGATGCTACTTTATGTTTATATATATACTAACTTAACAATCAAAACTTGCTGATTGTTAAGTTGAGTATATATATATAAACATAAGCATAGTTTATATATAAACATATATATACTAACTTAACAATCAAATCTCACACCACAGAGACTGGCACACATACAAAACAGCAAGAACAACCAGTGCTGGCGTGGATGTGGGGGAAAAAGGGACTCTGATCCACTGTTGGTGGGATTGCCGGCTGGTCCAGCCCTTTTGGAAAACAATATGGGCATTCCTCCGAAAACTAGATATTGAGCTCCCATTTGATCCAGCAATAGCACTCCTGGGAATATACCCGAGAGACCGAAAAACACATAGCAGAAACACTATCTGTACTTCTTTATTCATCTCTGCGCTATTCACTATAGCTAGAATCTGGAAACAACCTAAATGCCCGAGAACAGAGGACTGGCTAAAGAAACTGTGGTTCATCTACACTATGGAATACTATGCGGCTGTCAGAAAAGATGACATTATGAAATTTACCTGCAAATGGAGAGACATGGAGACTATCATGCTGAGTGAAATTAGTCAGAAGGAAAAGGACAGATATAGAATGACTGCATTCATTAATATGACATAAATAGATAGCAGTGTTTTACTAAATGTGGGAAATGGTAATGGCAGATTAAGACTCACCATTGAATATACACAAAGAGACTTAAGTGATAAACTCTAAATATCTGCAGGGCTAGCCACAATGTGTAAAAGAAGAGGCAGAGAGATGCAGAGACAGAGAGAGAGACAGAGAGAGAGACAGAGAGAGAAAGAGAGGAAATTGGGGTACCTGCTATTAAGGCAGCATGGGGTGGGGGCAGGAGGGGTGGGGTACATTGGTGGTGGAAATGGGGCACTGGTGGAGGGATGGGTGCTGGTATACTGTATTACCAAGAACCAATTATGATCACCTTTGTAATTGTATGTTTCACTGTGGTATAATAAAAAATTAAAAAAAAAAAAAAAACTTGTTAAACATGGGAAGTATATTCAATATTAGGACCGAATTAAGGGGCCTAGACACAGCTCAGTGAAAGAGCACCTGCCATGCATGAGTACATCCCCAGCATGGCCCCACAATTGGAACAAATCCCATGGCACTGCCATCTGGGATCCCCAGCACCACAATGAAATATACAGTCTCCCAAGCACTGCGACCAAGTGTGTGAGCACAGCCACTATGGAACACAAGCATCAACAAGCAAGCATGCAAACATGGCAACCTGGAGCCTCTGGTCATCAGAACCACAAAAGAGAAAGGAAGAGAATGAAATCAATAAACTCAAAATGCTTTAATGAAATATTCAGGTTTTTAACTTTTTTTTGTATTTATTATTTTTAGGTAATGTGTTGAGATTGCCATTTCATTGAGACAGCCAGATGGAAAACGCCTAATAGGCAGTTGGATATTCAGACAGAAAAGGTCTTGCCAGGAGCTTCAGCTTTGGAAATCCTCAACACACAGACACCAGTAGTTAAGTGACGCAAATAGAGAGGCTCAAAAAGGAACTAGGAATATGATGCTGCTCAGAGCAACATGCCAAGGACAGTGGTAGGGAACATCAATATTTCAAGATAAGTCTGGGGAGGATGAGGCAGTAAAAAGGTTCTTAAAAATGAGCACATAATAATCATTGGAAATTATAACACTAGCCTAAGACTGAGCAGTGATAACCTCCTAAGTATATGTATTGCAAACCACAATGTGGACAAGAAGGAAGAGAGAGAGAGAGAGAGAGAGAGAGAGAGAGAGAGAGAGAGAGAAGAGATAAAGAACCCGCCATAGAGGCAGGCTAGGGAGGGAGAGGTAATTGGGGACATTGGTGGTGGGAAATGGACTCTGATAGAGGGATGGGTGCTGGAACACTGTATGACTGAAAACCAAACATGAACATCTTTGTAATTGTATATCTCATGGTGTATAATAAAATATTTTTAATGAGCACAAATGTGAAAAAAAGAACAAGTACTGTTTCATAAACTTAGGCCTGGCATAGGGGAGGAGTTGAGCTGAGTTGGAAAAAAAATAACGAGTATTCATCAGAATCAAATAAAAAACAAAGTCTAAATAAAATTCAATGGATAGAAAATTTAAATTACTCATAACTAAGTTCAAAGAAAGATAATAAAGGGTCTGTGTAATGTTTGAATGCCTCCAAAGCTGTGCTCCACAGGGAGCTGTTACACTTTCATGAACTCTCTGGTATTAGAAATTTACCACTTTGTGAGACTTTGAATCTTTGGACAGTACTAAATATTAAAGTATTCCCCTTATGAATAAAATATTATCTTTGTGTCTTTCCACCAACACTAATTCCTAAATACTTTAAGATAAATATTCTGACACATCACTTACCGTAACTTGCAAATGTATTTGTATGTATATGTATTACATATATATGAATGAGTTTACTGACTATTCTCCTCCACTAGACTGTGAATTCCAAGGAGAAATTACATTTTCTCCTTAGTAAAATCTGGAGCACACTACAGTTCCTGATACATAGGAGGTGTTCATAAAAAATGATGACACAGGAAAATTATTGACAAGCACAATTTAAGTTCTAGAATTTTAAAAAGAAATTCATTTGGGGGCCACATCCAGTGATGCTCAGGGCTTATTTCTGACAGTGCAAGGGAACCATATGGAATGCAGGCGATAGAACCCAGGGTCAGCCTCCTCATGCAAAAAAAAAAAAAACATTCTACCCACTGTACTATATAGCTCAAGTCCTAGAATACATTATTGGATGAAATTTTAGTATTCCTTCTGTTGCTTATTTTAAAATTTAATTGGGTCAATATTCATATAACTCTCATAAATAAGTGTAAGAAAACAAGAACTACTAAATGCCTATTGAATCCCTCTAGACTTAGTTCTATGAGAAGCTGACAAAGGTTATTTGGAGGAGAAACATCCCATTGAGAAACAAAAACCTGGGTTCCTGACCTGGGTCTGTGCTATTTTTATGTCCTACCGCAATTACTTGCTATTCTTGATTTTGGAATCTTATTTATAAAACAAGGTTTGGGATTCAGTAGACTCTAAGGTTGCTCGTGGTGTATGTGATTTAGAACTAAAAAATTTGGCAAGGGAGAAAGTTTGAAGTGTTAGCATGCTTCACACGCTAAGGCATAAATGTGGTACCACACAGACCCTTGAGCACTGCCAGGAGCTAACCCCTAGCACCGAGTCAAGAGTAGGTAGGCCCAGAGCCCAAATCAAAATGAAATTTTTAAAGTGAATTTACAAGTAAATGTTATAAGAAAATGTAGAAAAAGCAATATTTGAAATGACTGCTCATTGCTCTGAGTATTTCTTCAAACTTCACATTTAGCTTTTCTAAAATTTTTTGTGCATCTACGTAAGTTGCTTTTATGCCACATTTCACCTTGCTATATATATGTTTGAGGTTATCTGAAATAAAATAGCCTTGAAATCTTCAACAAAGTAAATTTCCAATGCCTCTCTACAGTTATTTGTTAGAAAATCTTACCTTTCACAAGAAGCCTCATTTAGAATTCTTTGGTTTTTTGCTGTATAACTTTATGGCACAATCTATAGTGATACTTGACTTTTGATAATGTAAACAAACTATTGTCAGGTAGTAGGTCATTCTATAGGAAATTACTGTAACTCAGATGAAGAACATGAATTGATAAAAATAATATATATACTGGAAATATATTAAATATATGTTAACGGTAGCTCTAATATCTTTAGGGAGAAAAAAAGAATAAATATTCCCCTATTACTTAACATCACCATGTTTTAAATATGGCAAAAAAATAATATAATAAAAGACTCTCCATTGATGCTACTGTATTAATAACATCTATAACCTCAAGAGTTGGAACTTACTATTTAATTATCATCAAATTCTGCTGTCTGAATTATCATGTTACTAAGGGAAAGTCCATTTACAGACATGTCAGTTTTACTCAAGAAAAGGAACTGACTGTTCTAATGTTTCATGGGTTTTTGTCATTGATCATAAAATCAGATTGTGGGGGCCAGAGAGATAGTCCAGTGGGTAGGGCATTTGCCTTACTTAAGCGCCAACTTGGGTTTGATCCCGACATCCGATATGGTCCCCATGCAGTGCCAAGAGTAATTCCTGAGCACAGAGCCAGGAGTAACCCCTGAGCATCACTGGGTGTGACCCAAAAGCAAAAAAAAATCAGAATATTGCATTGTTCAATACCTACCAAGCATTCAGCGTCTTGCCCTGATGCTCCATGGCTGCGGCTGAGCTCTGCAGCGGCTCAGTCTCCTACTCCCACGTTAGCCTGCCCTCACCCAGGAAAACACTTCTTACACAGAAAACAGACAAGAAAATGTTTGTAAAGTAAATTTAATACAGCATTTTAGCCTAAATCTAAATTTCAGAAAATATGACTTTAATTCACATTTTAGAAGCTATTATTCTTTTTATTTTCAATTTAAAAGAATAAATATTTGAGTATTTAAATAAGTGCTTCAAATTTTCTTGAATTTTACCTCTATGCTTTATTTTCAAAGTTATTCACTCAATGAAACTGGAAAAATAAACCACTTCGGAGAAAGTTGAGTCATGCTCATAGAATGCTATGGATATTAAAGTGAAATTTTAATTACACACTTGTAAATTTAAAGAAAAGAGCCTACTTGAGATATCCCAGTATCCCCAGGACAACTTAACAGCTAGCATTTCTGTTAAAGAGAGTAAGTCTAGTTTTCCAAACCGTAAGATGGAGACATAGGGCAGTTAAAAATAAAGTTTAAGGACAAGCAGAGAGCTCAAAGGACTAGAACACATGCTATAAAGGTAAGAGCTAAGAGTCTGATCCCTAGAACCATATGGTTCCCTGAGTGCCACTACAAGCAACACCTACGCACTGAGCTGGCAATGGCCCCCAAAACAAAACGCAAAGAAATGAAATAAAAACACCTCAACTTAAAGGAGCAGCAGTTCAAGTGAAACACATTTCTGTTTCTTCCAAGTCGTGTGCCCTTGGCCAAGTCACTGCTTTATGAAATAGGAATAATAGGAGCACCTTCCTCTGGAATTACTTGGAGTGTTAAATGCAATGATTAATAAAACGTCTCTTTGCTTGGTTATTTGGGGGCACACCCAGCACTGTTGAGAGGCTACTCCTATCTCGATGCTCAGAGGTCATCCCTGGCAGTGCCCAGGAGCCATGCATTGTCGGGGATGGAATCCAGAACCCCCAGCATGCAAAGCAAGTGCTCTGCCATTCTGAGCTACCTCTCCAGCCCTAGAGTCTTTATCATATTACATACATAACACATTGTAAATGCTCATATTTTTCACTTTTTAATGTCTGTAGAGCTTCATAGAGAATAAAAATGCACAGCAGTGGAAACTGCCTTCCCTGTATGATGCCCATGACCGCTCTGCAGGGGCCCAGTCCTGGTATCAAACAAATTGGGGGGACCAGAAAGGTGAATAGAAATAAAACAGTCTGCGCATGCACCCACTGGCCTCTATTGCTCTCCTTGTATATCTGTTTCTTCAAGCACCGGGTCATTCAGGAAACATGGACTTCAGGGTTCGTGGCCAATTGCTGCAAGCAGGACGAGTGCCTAGAGTGGTGACTCTTGCTCAGATTCACTTGTCACTTCTTTTCCGTTGTTCATTGATTGGCTCGAGTGGGCGCCAGTAACGTCTCCATTCGTTGGGAAGGAGGTCCACTATTGTTACTGATTTTGGCATATCGAGTACACCACGGGTAGCTTGCCAGGCTCTGCCGTGGCTCTGTATGTATATGTGTTTGTATCTACACACATGCACATATATACATATACATATACATATACATACACATATACAAATACATATATAATTTTCCCCACTCTATGTTTATTTTCTTTTAATTTATATTTAAAGAATAATGATTTTAAAATATATTAATATTGGGGGGTCTGGAGCAATAGTCCAATGGGAAGGGCATTTGTTTGCATGCAGCCGACCCGGGTTCGATCTCCAGCATCCCATATGGCCCCCTGAGCACCGCCAGGGAGGTAATTCCTGAGTGCAGCGCCAGGAGTAACCCCTGAGCATTGCGGGTGTGATCCAAAAAAACAAACCAAAGTTACTGATATCTGGGTTTGGGGCACACAATATTTCGACACCAATCCCACCATAAGTGCCAACTTCCCTGCAGCAGTGTCTACATGTTCCCTCCTGCACCTGCCACCTTGACAAACACAAAGTCCTGTGCTCATAGTTTAGATCTCACATTTCCAGTGTTGTGTGTGCTTTGTATATACAGCTGCCCCACTGCCCCATTTCCCAGTATAATAGAGACCCCTGATTCCCATTACTTCCCTTTCTCATCTCTTCCCTTACCCCCTTGATTTCTTTTCTTCTCAGTCCTTCTCCCTATATTCTAGGGCCAAAGCTTATCTAGACATCACTATCACATCTTCCCATTAATCATCTATTTGCTAGAGCGGGCACCAGTAATATCTCCATATGTCCTGTCTCATGCTAGTAGAACCCAAAGGCATCCGCTTGCTCCAGGAACATAAAGAGCCTCAAACCATTATATTAGGTTAAGGGAATGACCTAATATAAATGTTACTGGTATTTGGCATATCAAATACTACACGAGCAGCTTGCCAGGCTTGCCATGTGGGTGGCATACTGTTTTAGTCACCTCTAAATAAAGCATTTATTGATGAAGTGCGGGGCCGCTAGCGGCCGCATGAGCCGGGCTGTGATAGTCTGGTCTGCTGGGTGGAGTTGTGACGAGAGGGAAATCCGGATGTGGAAAATGGCGGGCCCCATGGAGTAGGGGGGGGGTGGTCTGGCTTGTTGTGAGGCTCTGCTGGGGTGGCAGGCCAGGGCTAGAACCTGCCATGCCTCCCGGGCGCCTCATGAGCAGCTGGGCACAGGAAGAGCAAGTAGCAGCTCTGTCCCATGTCTGAGAGTCTCTGGTTCAGCATACCTGGGCCGGATTGAAAAAAAATCTGCTGCAGGGTGGCTGTCGATGATCTGGGCTGTGATAGTCTGGTCTGCTGGGTGGAGTCGAGACATCGCCCCTTTATTATTTACATTTCCTTGTCTAGTTATTCTACATACCACAGATAAGTGGCATCACCCTGTGTTTGCCCTCTCTGGCTTACTTCTCTCAACACATCTTCCAGTTCCAAACAGGTTGCAGCAAATCCCATGATTTCACCTTTCCTTGCAGCTTCATTAACTTTATTTTTCTTAGACATTCTTTCACTCAATTGGAAGATTACAAAAGCTACATGTATGTATACTAATGATTCCTGAACTCTAACTCAAATTCTGAACTCAAGATCCAAACATGCTACATTTTTTAAAAAGATTAGAAATAACACTAATTTATACAGGTTTTAGGTGTTACAATATAGTTCACTGTGTGTATGCTATATTATAATTATTAAAAATAATTCTGGTTTCCAGGGTCAAAGAGATAGTATAGAGGTTAAGGAACCTGCCTTCCATGGAATTGACCCCCGTTGGTCTCCCAAGACGCTATATGTTTTCCCAAGCACTACTAGGAGAAACCCCTAAGCAAAGAGCCAGGAGTAATCCCTGAGCAGCACAGGGTGTGACCCCAAAAGAACCCAAAAGATTAGTTTCATTCACCACCATACAATGGATGACCTTTACCCAAGTTATTCCCTTCCCTATCTAGTAATCATCAATTTTACTTAAAATCTTTGAATGTTTTGTTTCTTTGTTTAGTTTGCTTTGTTTCTTTATATTCCACATGAGTGAAATCATGTGATTTTGTTTTTTATATAACTTATTGCACTTAGCAGTTTTTGTAGGTCCATTCATAAATAATAAGATTCATCATTTTATAACTGAATAATATTCCACTATATATACATGCCACAACTATTTTATTCCCTTATCATTTTAAAGAATTTTAACTCGTTTTAATATATACAAGTTTCAAATATAGACAAAATTCTAGAGTTGAAATTGATAATATAACAAAGCTCCAATATTAAAATTAGTATTTATTTATATTTATTATTTATACTTATATAAATGAATTAATTTTTATTTAAAAAATAAATGTTTAATTTGAAATTTTTTATCTCATGGGGTTGTTAAGTCCTTGTCTAAGAATTCACTAAGTTGTGATTAGCTGAGCTATCTGTGTTTTTGCTTGTTAAGTTGCCTCTCGGTTACTTTCTCATCTAATTTGGTGCACTCCTACTGAAATTTCAGTACTGGGGAATTAGGAGGCTTTGTGCCTGAGATTTCAGGATGTATGGTCTGGGAACTGGCATTCCGTTAATTATTCAGGTTTGGTGTCTCTACAGAGAATACTGAGAAGCAGTGGCGCTGAAGCCTTAGTGTGGCTACAGCAGTGGGGTGTGGATGGGCACGCACTTGTCCCACCAGCCTCCCCAGAGCATCCCCGTGTTCAGCCACATGGGTATGTCCATGACATGTCAATGCTGGGCTTGTATCTCTTCAGAGACTTCATCAGGAATTGGTGGAGCAGGCCCAGAGTCAACAGCTATTCCCTTATTTTCCATGGCCTCGGTGGCTCCTGCTATACTCCCCGTGGTGGCTTTTTTTTTTAATATTTTATTATACCACCGTGAGATATACAATGACATAGATGTTTATGTCTGGGTTTCGGTCATACATTGTTCCAGCACCCATCCCTCCACCAGTGCCCATTTCCCACCATCAATGTCCCCCATTCCCTCCCCACTGCCCTAGCCTGCCTCTATGGAGAGTTCAAATATATCTTCTCTCTCTCTCTCTCTCTCTCTCTCTCTCTCTCTCTCTCTCTCTTCCTTCTCTTACACACTGTGGACTGCAATGCATACATTTAGAGGCTATAATGTATCTTTTTTGCCTGTATTTAATACTCAGTTCTAGGCTAGTATTATCACTTACAACAACTGTTGGCACACTGTTCCCTTCTCTGCCCCACCCAACCAGTGGAGCCTAGCTTTTATATTTCCTCCCAGAGTACCAGGGGCAAACAGGACAAAACAGAGACCCAGGCTCAGGGAAGTGGGTACTAAAAGCCTAGAGTAGAAGAAGCATAAAGTGTTACATGAAGTAGCTCTAAAAGTAGACATAAGCTAAGCAAATAAAAAGAGATTTCCTTCGATTTGACAGAAAGAGCTATTGTTAGTGCTGTGGTCTGAGAGCTTTACACTACTTCAAGCTTCAAGTTAGCCAACTATGTTTTATGGATGCCAAAAAAATTAAAGACTCATGACTCCTAGCTTTGAGACAGAAGACTATTGCTCATTTCACAGCAAGTAGCATGAGTATCATGTTTTAGTCAACTCCATTTGTCCCTAAGTCTCACAGATGGGCCACAAAGCTACATGTATAGATACTGCACATCCATACTTGGTGGAACCTTGAGCTTAGGAAACCCAAATATTTTATAAAATGGTCTATAAGTATATCTGCCCTTTTCCCAGAGGGTGGAAGGAGGCATGAAGGGAGGCCGGAGGAGACATTATTTTCCTTATATCAAACAATAAGCACATCTGCTCTGTGATTCAGAAAGAGACATTATCTTCCGAGACTGCTTTTAAAATACCTTTTATAAAATATCCCAAAACAAAGAGTTAGTGTCTTGAAAGATCCATGGAAATTTGTCTCCCAAAAGAGGAGCTTCAAAGAAAACAAACTTTAGCATTTGCTTTTTGTGTGATTTTTTTTTCTAGAGCATCCTCATCTGAAATTGAGTATAGCACTCATCCCTAACTAACAACCATTTTACAAATCAAATCACATGCTTGAAAGCATTCAGTAAGTTATACAGCACTGTAAAAACGGTACTGACCCCTGTGCAGCAGACTTTGTTGTGTACTACGGAAATGAAAGAGGAAATAAACTTTGAATTTTTTAATTAAAAATAAAACACTGATTATAAAACACCTATTAAATACTAAATATGTTCCACATTAGAGTAGGTAGGTATATGGTAAAAATAAGACACTGTTCTTGACCCAAAAAAAAGTCCTTTAAAGTCATAAAGGAATCAATCAGAGAGGAAACTTTGAGAAATGTTCAGGTGATGGTATACTAGCATAGAAAGGATGATTATGGTCATCACTGACTTAAAGAGCTTGGAGGAATCTAAAATCATTAAATTCAATCATCTCACTTACCAGTAAAAAGCTTGATACTAGACCTGAATCCATACAGTACATTGAAGAAAATATAGGAAAAACCCTCCCCAACATTGAAGCTAAAGACATCTTCAAAGGTGAAACACCACTAACAAAGCAAATAGAAGAAAAGATAAACATATTGGACTACATGAAACTAAAAAGCTTCTGCACCTCAAAAGAAACAGTGACTAAGATACAATGACAATTCACAGAATGGGAAAGAATATTCACCCAATACCCATCTGATAAGGGGTTAATATCCAGGATATATCAGGCACTGGTAGAACTTTACAAGAAAAAAACAGCCAACCCCATCAAAAAATGGGGAGAAGAAATGAACAGAAACTTCAACAAGAAATTCGAATGGCCAAAAGACATATGAAAAAATGCTCATTATCATTAATCATAAGAGAGATTCAAATCAAAACAACAATGAGATATCATTTTATACCACAGAAACTGGCACATATCCAAAAGGGCAAGAACAACAAATGCTGATGTAGATGCGGGGAAAAGAGGACTCTCATCCATTATTGGTGGGAATGTCGACTGGTATAGCCTTTCTGGAAAACAATATGGACATTCCTCCAAAGACTAGAAATTGAGCTCCCATTTGACCCAGTCATACAACTCCTGTGGATATACCCTGGGAAGACAAAAACACACAGCGGAAACACCATCCGCACCTTTATTTTCATAGCAGCACTATTCACAATAGCCAGAATCTGGAAACAACCAGAGTACCCGAGAACTGATTACTGGATAAAGAAACGATGGTACATCTATACAATGGAATACTATGCAGCTGTTGGTAAAAGTGAACTTATGAAATTTGCCTATAAATGGATGGACATAGAGAGGATCATGTTGAGTGAAATTAGCCAGAAGGAAAAAAGACAGCTATAGAATGACCGCATTTATTTGCATGGCATATATATATATATATATATATATATGTACATATTAACATGGATCAGGAGGTCTTGTCAAAAGTGGAAATTATCACAAACGTGTGGGAGTCAGAGGCTAGGTAAGACAGAGAATGGAACAGTGTGCTAATAATTGTCGAAAGTACTAATACCAACCTAGAACTGAGCATTAAATACAGGCAAAAGATACACATGACAACCTCTTAATGTAAGTATTGTAATCCACAATGTGTAAGGGAAGGAAGAGAGAAAGAGAGAGAGAAAGAGAAAGAGATAAAGAACTTGCCATAGAGGCAGGCTAGGGATGGGGGAGGGAATCGGGGTCATTGGTGGTGGGAAATGGGCACTGGTGGAGGGACCGGGGACTGGAACACTGTATGACCAAAACCCAAATGTGAGCATCTTATGAACATCTTTGTAAAAAAAAATAATTAAAATAAAATTAGATGCTGTCCTCCAAAAAAAAAAAAAGAAAGTTGATAACTAAAATATTCTTTAAAGTGTTGACAACCATGTGGAACATAAGAAACAATGTGGGACCTCCAACATACAAAGTTTAAGTTCCAGACATCTGGACTATCCTCCTAGTCCTGAGTTGACATTTTTAGCTTTTTAGTACACATGGGTGCCCTCTGTAATAAATACAGTCAGAGAGTTTTAATGTTGTCAAATCACCAATGGCAGTAAGCAAAAGGCTAAACAGAAGGACTAAAATACACACTGCACAGTTTGTTCTGAATAGCATTTTAAATTAGAATACCAATGATTTTCAATATCTCTGAAGATAAGAACAATGGCATCAGAATCTGGAAGCAACCAGAGTGCCCGCAAAATCGATGACTGGATAAAGAAGCTTTGGTACATCTACACAATGGAATACTATGCAGCTGTTAGGAAAAATGAAGTTATAAAATTTGCCTATAAATGGATGGACATGGAGAAGATTATGTTGGAGCGAAATTAGCCAGAAGGAGAGAGACAGATACAGAATGACTGCATTTATTTGCATGGCATAAATATATATGTACATATTATGATACCAATATCCAACGTCAAGTGAAACATATATCAGGAGGTCTTGTCAAAGGTGGAGATTATCACAAACGTGTGGGAGTCAGAGTTTAGGTAAGACAGAAAAATGGAACAGGGTGCTAATAATAGTCGAGGGTACTAATGCTAACCTAGAACTGAGCATTAAATAGAGGCAAAAGGATACACATGACAACCTTTTACTGTATGTTCTGTAATCCATGGTCTGGAGGGGAGGGAAGAGAGAAAGAGAGAGAAAGGGAGAGAAGTAGAGAACCTGCCATGGAGCAGGGCTGGGGAAGGGGGAGGGAACCGGGGATGTTGGTGGTGGGAAATGGGCACTGGTGGAGGGACGGGTGCTGAAACACTGTATGACCAAAACCCAAACATGAACTTTTTAATTGTATATCTTTTTATTTGTATATCTCACGGTGGTATAATAAAATACTTAAAAAAAAAAAAAAGAACAATGGCATCGATATCAATAACATTCCTGAGGGTGAAAAAAGCAGATTTTGATGATGATAACCTATGAAAGTGATAGCTACATAAAAAACAAATGGCTTTAAATTCCCTAATAATGACAGGTCAAGTCACTGACAAGAGCAGCCAAAATATATTCCATATCTGATTAACACTTATACCTGACATTGACAAATATTTAATTTATACAACAGTGGAATCACATGCATATGTAGTTTCTAAACCTCCAAGTTGCAATAAATTGTGCAAAGAATGGTAATACTGATCAGCATGCTGTGTCATTTTTGTGCTTAATGACAACTAGAACAACTATTCAGGTTAGGTATGGAAAAGGCAGGTCAAAATAACGTCTCATCCTAGGGATACAGCTTCATTGTAGAGTTCATATATTTTGCATGCAAGAAGCCCCATGTTCAAGTCCTAGAGCTTTACACACGAATCACTGAAATGAATGAAATATTCATATTACTTAATGTGTAATTATAAGTAAACCATCCAAAATATAGAAATCATTCTATACCAAACTATGACATTCATCATTTACAAATGATAAAAATAGACATAGGATATAATCCACAAGAGATCATTCAGACCCATAACTGGTTAGAATATCTGAAAAGCCCTAGAAACAAAGTTTAATTAAAGAATAAATTTTAAGATGGCAAAATTGCTTATAAAAATAGGCCAAAACTATAAGAGGGCTGGTGGGTTGGCTAGAGTGTTTAAAGCACATGCCCTGAGCGTGTGAGGTTGTATTGCCCACACTGCATGGGCCTGGAGTGCCACCAGGAGTAGCCTGACATCCCCCACAAGTTGTTTGCTAGTAGAAGTTTCAATCTATAAAGATAATTTTCAGTATGAAACTAATACTAAGGACACCTGCCACTAGTGTTGGGGGAGGGGGTATTAGGATAGAGAAGGGACCACTATGACAATGGCAGTTGGAAATTATCACTAGACAAGAGCTGAATGTTGAAAGGACTTAACGGGACACACATGACTACCTTTTAGTACCTCTGTTGCAAAGCCATAATGCCCAAAGGAAAGGGACACACAGACAGAGACAGAGAGAGAGAGAGAGAGAGAAGTTGCTGCTATAAAGGCGGGGTAGGGTGGGACAGGGATGTGAAGGGAGGGAAACGGGGTACATTGGTGAGGGAAATGTATGTACATATGCTCTATAATTACAACTAAGTTATAAAATGTCACTCGGTCCATCAGAATTCATTCCTTCAGGTAACCAGTTGAGGAAAAGGAGCTAACACACCTTCAGTTTGATTCTACATTCTGTGAACTAACGCTAACTTAATGATATGCTGCCTTACTTAAAATATGTACTACAATATTTTGCTTCACAACTCATTCCAAATCAGACACTTAAACTAATTCGTCTCTAAACTGTACTTTATAGTTTTAAAGAAGAATTTTAGCAAGGACCAGTACAGCACAATGCATAGCTGACCATCTTCAAAGATGAAACACCACTGACCAAGCAAATGGAAGCAAAGATAAACAAATGAGATTATATAAAATTGAAAAGCTTCTGCACCTCAAAAGAAACAGCGACCAAGATACAAAGACAATCCACAGAGGGGAAAGGATATTAACCCAATACCCATCTGACAAGGGGTTAATATCTAGGATATATCAGGCACTGGTAGCACTTCACAAGAGAAAAACAGCCAACCCCATCAAAAAGTGGGGGAGAAGAAATAAACAGAAGCTTCCAAAAAAGAAGAAATTAGAATGGCCAAAAGGCATATGAAAAAGTGCTCTTCATCTTTAATCATCAGGGAGATGCAAATCAAAGCAAAAATGAGGTATCATCTCACACCACAGAGACTAGCACACATCCAAAACAGCAAGAACAACCAGTGCTGGCGTGGATGTGGGGGGAAAAGGGACTCTCATCCCCTGTTGGTGGGAGTGCCGACTGGTCCAGCCCTTTTGGAAAACAATATGGGCATTCCTCCAAAAACTAGATATTGAGATCCCATTTGATTCATCAATAGCACTCCTGGAAATATACCCTAGAGACCCAAAAACACATGGCAGAAACACTATGTGTACTTCATTATTCATTGCTGAGCTATTCACAATAGCTAGAATCTGAAAACAACCTAAGAACAGAGGACTGGCTAAAGAAACCGTGGTACATCTACACTATGGAATACTATGCTGCTGTCAGAAAAGATGAAATTATGAAATTTACCTACAAATGGATGGACATGGAGACTATCATGCTGAGTGAAATTAGTCAGAAGGAAAAGGACAGATAAAGAATGACTGCATTGATTAATGGGATATAAATAGATACCAGTGTTTACTAAGTGTGGGAAATGGTAATGTCAGACTAGAACTCACCATTGAATATAAACAAAGAGACTTAAATGATAAACTCTAAATATCTGCAGGGCTAGCCACAGTGTGTAAAAGAAGAGAGGAGAGAGATGCAGAGACAGAGAGAGACAGAGAGAGAGAGGAAACTGGGGCACCTGCTATTGAGGCAGCCTGGGGAGCGGGAGGGGGTGGGTACATTGGTGGTAGAAATGGGGCACTGGAGGGATGGGTGCTGGAATACTCTATTACCAAGAATCAATCAAGTATGAACACCTTTGTAATTGTATGTCTCACAATGGTATAATAAAAAAAAATTTTAAACAAACAATACATAGCTGACCACTACCCAGACTAATATCAAAATGTAAAGTAATATGTTTAAATGGTATATAGTGAGGGCAAATGGTATCTTTGTCTTCTTGTTCACTGAGGTATCCCAAACACCTAGAGAGGTGTTTAATAGACATGTGTTAAACAAATGAATAAATTTTCACAATAATTATAAATTTACATAAATTCACACACATTTTGAATTTTTTAACTACAGACAGGTAAATGAATACTATTCATTTTAGTTCCATTTGAATGAATAAAATCATTTGCTTTCAGTGACTGGCAATAGAGATACATAACCCTAAATAGCTTTTCACATAACTGACCACAGCTTGTTTTACCACAAAATCAGTAACCAGCTAGGCAAAAAGGCCAAGTTCAATGATAAGGTTTAGTTTACTCACATTATGCCCCTACACCTACTCTCCAGTTGAAACAATAATCACGCACTTCATCTCACCATAAGCTTCATCATCATCCCAATCTTACAAAGCTGGAAAACTTTACCATTTCTTATTAATGGAACATTTAATGGTGTCCCAGAAATCAACATTCCCAGTCTCTCTTGATTTCCTAAATAAAAAACATCCCGACAATACTATTGCACTTACAATGTCAGGATGTTAAAAGGTGTGAACATAGGGGGAAAAATTAATTACCTTGAAACTTGTCTGAAAAATGACATTGCTGTGAAACTGAGGCACACACAGAAAGTGATTTTCTGTGGTTCCAGTTATTTATTGACAGAACTACGAAAGCCTGTCTAGAGCTCTTGCCATTATACCACACTGGTTTTATAATACTCATTATCAAAATGTATCTGCTAACCAAAATGCAAGCCAGTGAATTTTAACCACTCAACAAATGATGCAATGAACAAACAGATCTCCAAATAGCAAATTCTAAATTTCGGCCCAAATTGGGTATTTTTATAAACACACCAATAATCCATCTAAAAGGAGTGTGCTAAATATGTATCTCAGAAACTATTCTCATATAACATTTCAAGAACTGAAGCTGCAAAACTAAAGTTAGAAATGTTCCTTGAACTTTTAACGCTGCCCTATATGGGACCTCTGTGTTACACAGTATGAGAGTCTGGTGCCCTTTCACTAGCCCTTACCCTCTGGATTGTCTGACAAGAAGGTGGCTCCTCTATCTCCTTTCTCCTGGTGTACCATAAGAGAATTAAAATCAGAGCTGCTCCGGTCCATTCGACTCAACTTTCTGAAGAAAATACAAATAAAAGCAAAGGTATATCACTAAAAATATGTCTGCCGGCTGTTCTACAAAGGAATTTACTGAACTCTGAACCAAATGGATTTGTGTATATACCCCTAGGAAATGGAAAACTAAATAAAGACATAATGGGAAGAATAACCACTTTTCCCACTTTAGATAAACTTGGGATTGTCCATAAGCTAATAAAATATACTTTTTTCACGTGATATAGATTGACCAGTTCTGAATTCTTGACTGCTGTGAATAGTCACAAATTTTGTATCAGTATATAAAACTGGTATTTAAATAAAGTTTTGGTACTGAAGGAAAGCCTGCCCTCTTGAAGAGTGTGTTATAGCAAAATCTTCATTATCTATTAAAAGCTTGAGGTTTCTGCTAAGACTCCTATGACCATATTTACACTTCCTTAGTTGTCTGTTTCATTTACACCAATTCATTTTAAAAAAAATACTAAGAATCCTATGACCATATTACACTTCTTTAGTTGTCTGTTTAGGTTACCATCCCTTAAAAAAATTACTATGGAGCCCAAGTAAAGCCCGAGTAAAGGATGCCTCAATTGACAGCTGACCCAGATTCTATCCCCAGCAAAACATATGGTCTCCCCCAAGAGTGATCTCTGAGCACAGAGCCGAAAGTAAGCTCTGAGCACTGCTAGGTGTGGCCCAAAAACCAAGAAAACATGAGAAACGAAGGGAAAAAGACAAGAATAAATAACATATCTTGCTTTTTTATATTTACATATGGTCTTTTACACAGTAGAGCAGGAGAAAACAAGACAATTAACTCCGCCAATATTGAGCTCTAATTCTCACTGGAATTCCCAAGAAAAACATTTAATAACATAGGAAAACTCAACCAGACTCAAATAACACATAAAACAGTGACCATATCTAGTGCCTGAAATTTTTAATGATGGGATTTTTTTACCAGAAAGACCCTGTCTCTTTATAGTCCAGGCCATTCTGCCCTAAGAACTTTAATTTCGAACCACAAATAGACTTCCCCCAAAAAAAAAAATCTGTCACTGCATATACCTTTATAAACTTGCTTTTAAAGAATCCCACAATCTACCCAAAAGAAAATCGAAGTGTTGTTTTGTATTATTAAACTCAAGAGAAAGCACCATCTGCAGCAAAAAGATGCCATACACAATTAACAGAAAATGGAAAGATTCTAAAGCTCTGCATGACCTTATAAAAAGGTTAACACAGTTGCCTATTCACATTGTATAATGTGCAATTATACAGTGGTGAGTTTGTAGCAGAAAGAAAACAATGGAAAAGAAGCATATCATATTTAGCAAAAACAAACCTTGCTTGCTTACAAAGCTACTTTGCATACTCCAGCTTTTATGTGAAAAGTTGGCTTTTCCTAGTGCGAGGCAATGAAAAGAGCAAAGGAGATTTGTTTAGTTGCTTCCCTTTTCATCCCAGTACTGGATTCAGCCTAACCACCATAATTGCTACGATGTAACATGATCACATTGTCCAATCTTCCTGGAAAGAGTTTTCAAAAATCTACTCCATGAAAGAAGTAGTGTAAATAGAAATTAAATTTAATGACCACAGTTGTGTTATTGACAGGGGTAAGAGATATACCTTCACTAACTGGCCATTCAGGGAAAATCATAAAACAGCTACAGCTACAAAGAAGTACAAGGAGGTGATTAAAAAGGTTGTTATCTAAGCCATGATTCTTGGTTACATCTTATACCCCTTATGCTTTACTGTCAATAAAATAAAATATTCTCCTTAAAGCTTATATACCATTCACTTTCCATCTAAATATAAAGCAACCTGAAAGCAAGATTTTCCATTAATAACAAAAATCAACTCCTAAATAAGCCAATTTTCACTAATTTCAATAACTACCTTGTCTATTATTATAGCACAGGATGAAATCTAACACATATATGTGTTATACCCACTGGAAATAGATTTTAGAAATTCATCATGGGTGTGGAGTCTGATATAAATTTGTTTCTGGGACATTTGTAACTCTATTTTTTCCCTTATTTTTTGCTTTTTGGGTCCAGCTTACTCCTGGCTCTGCACTCAGGAATCAGACCTGGCCATGCTCAGGGGACAATATGGGATGCCAGTTATCCAACCCAGGTGGCCTGGCCCGCATGGAAGGCAATCGCCCTATTCTCTGGACTATGGCTCTGGCCCCTGTAGCTCTATTTATTAACCAGAAAAGCATGGCACTAATATAATGCATGGCTTAGGTTTTCACTTTGGAGAAGCATATTTAATAGTGTGCAAACAGATACATGTCGTGCTTAAAATATATTGAATTTCCCAGTCCTGATGATGCCAATAGACGCAACCCGATCCATTCAGACATAAAGAATAATATCTATTTGTTTTGCATTTGTAGTCCCATTAATAAAAATCTCATCCCCCTAGAGAAAAACACATAGCATATTACAGTGACTCAAAGAGCAAGAGTCAACTATAAACAATCTTATGAACCTATTTACATAACTTCACAATAGATCGAATTCATGAAAGACAATGAAAACCTATGTATCTTAAAATGTAGACATTTTAGGAGCCAGGGCAATAGTACAGTGGGTAGAGCACTTTCCTTACTAGCAGCTGACCTGATTTTGATCCTCAGCACCCCACATAGTTCTCTGAGCTCCATCAGGAGCTATTCCTGAGCTCAGAGTCAGGAGGCAGACTTGAGCATACCAGTGTGGCCTAAAGCCAACAACAAAAAAGGTAGCCATTTTATAAAGTTGCTCTCAAACCCTTTAACACAAAGCAGTTTTTCACACAAGTCTCATTAAAAGCATATATATATACATGAAGTGTACTTAATCTAGACCTTAAAGCATGATTACTGAAAAATATATTTAAATACTACTTTTCATCATTTTCAATAGTCGAATGACTCCTTAGCTTTTCTGTTAACAGTAAGTGGAAAACAACAATTATCTGTTCCATTGATAAGGACCCTGAATTACTGTGCTAATAGAATCACTGTCTAAAAATAACCATAAATAAATGTACAGATATATGTGTGTATGTGTGTATGAATGTGAGTGCTGGTACGACTAAAAAACTAAAGCTAACTTCCAGCTATTTTTTTTCCTGGCCTACTTCCCTTCTCTTCCTACTTGATAGTATTCTCCAAACCTAAAATCAAACTGTTATCCAAAAACACTTACGATAACTCATTGTTAAATTACTCCTCCTCCTCCTCCAACAGCAGGATCTGATATGGCCCAAATACTTTAAAATAAAATTAACCAAAGAATTGTTGTACAAAATGGCAAGCTTACCATGTTACAGGCCTTTAAAGGATCAGCGGTTTGTAGGAAAAAAGATATCATAGGGAATATTATTATGAAAGCAGTGTGACACACTAGGCCGAGTCAGCTGATCCAGCCTTCACACCTAGCAGCAGTCTGTGTTCACGCGTTTCTTCTTAGTTTCGATAGAGCCTACTAATGGGTTGATGAATTACATTAGGAAATGCCAAACTTAGATCAAAGGCGACCACGGTAGATAGTAATTTTATTTCAGCTTTCCATTTTTCACTAAGAAAACTGAACTGTGTTGCACAGTCAAGTTTCTTATTTTTACTTGAATTTTCAATGAATAAGACAGCTGCAGAATAATGTGACTTAATGAGGCATCCCGAGTAAAATACTGCAGAAGGAAAATCAGGGCCACTGAACTGTTAGCACTCTGGCTGCTTCGTCTTCTCCAACATGCAAGAAATAACAGCTGACACTCTACAACGCTCCTACTTTGGGACACCCATTATGAAGGCAAACATTCATCCTTAGAGGACCTGTGATCAGGGGCTGGTCAGTACCTAGGAAATGGTAGAGAGGCACAACTTAACCCTTCCAGCTGTAGGTAATCCACAACCTTCAGTCAGTAATAAGGCGATTGTAAAATGCACCTCCAATAGTCTTATCAAAGGTGAAAATTACACAAACGTGTGGGAGTCAGAGGTTAGGTAAGACAGAGAAGGGAACAGAGTACTAATGATTGTCAAAAGTGCTAATACCAACCTAAAACTGAGCATTAAATACAGGCAAAAAGACACACATGATAACCACTAAATATATGTATTGCAATCCACAAAGTGTAAGAGAAGGAAAAGAGAAAGAGAGATAGAGTGAGATAATAAACCTGCCTTAGAGGCAGGCTAGGGAGGGGGAAGGGAAACGGGAATATTGGTGGTGGGAAATGGGCACTGGTGGAGGGATGGGTGCTGGAACACTGTAAGGCGTACCCCCAAATATGAGCATTTTTGTAATTGTAAATCTCACGGTGGTATAATAAAAATATTAAATGAAAAAATGATACAAAGGGGGCCAGAGTGATAGTCCAGCAGGTAAGGCAAAAAAGCCGGCCTTGCAAAAAAAACCGACCCAGGTTCGACCTCTGGCATCCCATATGGTCCCCCGAGCACTGTCAGGAGTAATTCCTGAGTGCAGAGCCAGGAGTAACCCCTGAGCATTACCGGGTGTGGCCCAAAAAAGCAAATAGATTATATTAGATAGATAGATAGATAGATAGATAGATAGATAGATAGATAGATAGATAGATAGATAGATAGATAGATAGATAGATAGATAGATAGATAGATAGATAGATAGATAGATAGATAGATAGATAGATAGATAGATAGATAGATAGATGATAGACAGACAGACAGACAGACAGATAGATAAGTAAATTTTAAAAGTTATACAAAGGGGGCCAGAGCGATAGTCCCGCCAGTAGGGCATTTGCCATATAAAAAGCCGACCCAGGTTCTATCTCTGGCATCCCAGATGGCCCCCAGCACCGCCAGGAGTGATTCCTGAGTGCAGCCTCAGGACTAATCCCTGAGCATTGCTGGGCGTGACCCAAAAAAGCAAGCAAGAGAATGAATGAATGAATGAATGAATGAATGAATGAATGAATGAATAGACACAAGGCTACCACAAAAAATGCACCTCCAACATTCCGATACTCAAATGCATGGGGTAGTAAGGATCATCATTTAAATATAAAAGGCATTGGATACTGGGTGGCTAAAATTTTCTGATAGTGAAATAATTTCTATAAAATCTTTTATTCCCCCTAAGTTTCATCCCTATAAATTTTTAAAAAGGAAAAGTGGTGATGTCTAAAAACAGCTCTTTTTACAGCTGCATCATCACTTTTTATAAGTTGGTGGTTAGTAAATATTATAATGCAGTCTAGGAGCAATATATATCTAATCTGCCGTAGACACATAGCCATCTCAATGAGTCTTCATTTTCTTATTTGTCATTGTTAAAATAGCTGATATTTTTCAGATACAAAGTCACACATACTCGGAGACCTTAGATTTCCCTCCTTCACAGCTTGGATTTAGCATGACAGTGCTTGCTTTATTGCCAACGTTTTGGTCCTTTAAGGACACATCATACTGCTATATAAATACATAAGTGGGGTTATAGTAAACTACCAAATTTTACCAAAGGTGAGGAAGGGATGAATGTTGTATCTTCCAAACAAGTCTATCTGAATGAAGAGAGGTTCTAAACCCGGGCTCTGCCTCTAAAGAGTCACCTGTCTACGCAGTGCAATGTCAGTTGGCTGTAGTATTGTACGCGGTTTTACATCTACAAAGAATACAGCCAAAATTTTTCCACTGCAAATTAAGAGAATGAAAACGATCTCCATTGTGATTACAGATGGTTTGAAAAACTAGGATTTTTTTTCAAACTGTAAGCAACTGACCCGGAATGAGACGTAGAGCAGAACTGAGTAGAAAATGAGAGAGGTGTGATCAGTTGTAAGGGCTTTAGATGCCAATTTTTAAACTACAAAGTCCCCCTCTGTTAAAGTGCACTGGGTAAATGGGTAACCGCATATAGTCTTAGTAGGATGGTTTCAATAGACGTGGTTTTAATCTCCTTTGATCTTTATTGTAATGTGGCACTTCACACCAAAAAATGTTGAATTACTCATTTATCTTAACTTACTTTTGCCTACAGGGGTTAGTTTTAAAGTGCTCTAAGCTTAAGAACACTGATGCCTAAAACAATGTAGCTGGAAAGATCTGGAAGTGCATAATTATCATCCAGGCAACAGTCATTGATACTCATTCGCTCCTGAGTAAAGGACCTTTAAACCCTGACTAGTTTGGGGGTACTTTTCACACATAGGTTGATTGGGTTTAGGTTGGTTTTTCTTCCAGAACTCAAAAGGAGATTTAACACTCACAGAACAAGGGTTTGGCAGCTGGGAGTCTTTGTTTTTTCAGTCTTACTGACCCAACCGGGACTCCGGAAACACCAGGTAAAGAGACCCCCTAGCTAAGGCAGCAGCGACCCAGCGCTCCGGGCGCTGTGAACAGCAAGTCCTGAAGCCGAGACTGAGCTTTTTTTTTTCCACCCCGGGCTCCGCCAGGCCTGGGTCCCAGCATT
This sequence comes from Cryptotis parvus, assembly GCA_021461705.1. Classification (NCBI taxonomy): domain Eukaryota; kingdom Metazoa; phylum Chordata; class Mammalia; order Eulipotyphla; family Soricidae; genus Cryptotis; species Cryptotis parvus. Next base: position 55,073 of record JAJIBD010027405.1, read on the forward strand.
TCAAGCATTGACCAGACCAGCCTGCAGTTCTAGGAGAAATAGGACGACTGGTCTCAAACTTTTCCCTTGAAAAAAGCAATTACTGGAAATAACTTCTCCACTGGCGTGTGAAAATGAGTGGCCTAAAGAGACTATTTCTGGGCGCGAACCCGGACCAGAAAGCAGTGCACTAATAGTAAGACGGGGGAGTCTTACCCCGGTAAAAGTGAACCTTCCATTTCTCCAAGCAGTCCTTTCCTCAAGACTTGCTCCTGAAAGTGACCCTCCTAAGGCTCGCTCCAGGGGTCTCTTTACCAAACCTCTAGTTCATCCCGGAACAAAGCCTCGGTTCTCAAAGCTAAATAAACCTCTAAACTGCTAGGAGGCGAGTCCCCAAACTTCTCTAGACGATTCTTCTTAACAATAAAGAGATCAGTGGCTTCCGAGAGGCACCCACCCGTCCGCAGGCAGGCCCGGGAGTGAACCCATCAGAAGCGGACGGAAAGTGGGGGTTCACCAAGGCGACCCGACGCGTCCCACGGATCCTCCCCTGCGCGCGCCCCCAAGTCCTTATTAGGAGTCCAAAATGGTTACCTACCCGGCAGGATTGGCTCGGTTGAGGGAACAAATGAAAAACCCACGTTCCCCTTTGCTAGTGTGAAGAGGGGGAGAAAGCGGGGTCGCGGAAGGATGGGGTCTCGGCGCCCCCGCATCCCCGCCCGCTAGGGAGCCGCGGGGCGCCGCACCCGCATGCATCGCTCTGCCCTTTGCCTTTCGGAGGCGAGCCCCCAACGGCAGCCCCCACTCCCCGGGAAAGGAGACCCGGGTTTTCCGTGGCCGTCACCTCCAACTGCTGCCCGAGCCCCCCGGCGCCCCGGCCCGAGCTTGAGGGTCGCACCTACCTGCAGCCGGGCTTCCCGGTGGAGGCAACACCTAGCGATGCTCCAGCAGCTGCCGCGGGCCAGCGCCAGCCTTACCGCTCTCGCATCTTCCGAGATGCCCGTCGGCCGTCAGCACGCAGGGGCATAAGGAAGCCCGGGCCGGCGGTGTGTGCTCGCCAAGGGCGTGCGAGTGTGGCCCCGAGCGTGCGTGTGCGCGCGTGTCGCCTCCGCGGATGGCAAAGAGGAATCGGGAGCCGCTTCGCAGGCGACCAAACTGGAGTTCCCCACCTAGCGCGCGGCTGGAAGGTGGGGAGCGGGATCCTTGCTGCTTTTCCGCTCCCGTTATTCCGCGGGGTTCAGGTCATCCAAAAGATTGTGTTGCACGAGGGGCCGCCAAAGTGGCGCAGCTCGCAGGACGGGTGCAGCGCTCGGCGCCCGCCACGACGAGGATCCGGCGGGCTGGCAGCAGTTATCGCTCTGATTCCGTCTCTGGTTTATTTGCTTTCACGCCGAGTAAGACTTTTCCTCTCGAGGAGCTGCCCCGGTCAAACACTCACCGATGCACACATCCCTCCCCCCTCTCCTCCCCCCTTCTCTTGTTTCCCTCTCTCTCTCTTCACCCCGAAAGGCAGCTGGACAGAGCAATTCACCTTCAAGGCAGCAGCCTCGGCCGCGGGCTTGTCTGGTCGCCCGGCTCGCTAAGTCCGGGTGTCCACGGTGCCGGAGTTGCTCGGGAGCGAGCAAGGAGAGCTTGTGAGCTCCGGCGTCCTCGGCTACAGGGCTCCAGGGCCCCCTGCTCCCGCCGTTGGCAGAGAGGTGCCCGCCGCGCCCCCTCGAGACTTTGACCCGGGTCCCGCTTCCTTAACAGCAACTCCTGGCCGGCAGCAGCCCTCGACGTCGCTTCCCCGAGCTGCGGACCGAGCCCCGAGCAGCGCCACCGCGGCCCCTCTTGGCATCACGCGTTAAAGGCCAGAAGAGCCGCCGCTGGCCCCAGGTTCCTCTCGCCCCGAAAGGTGCAAGTTCCAACAGCGAACTCACAGGCGCAGGTGTTGCCAGCGTCACTTGGCTAAATACGGGAGGGAACGGAAGGAGCCCGAGGTGGGAGGAGGAAACACAGCTCAACTGAAGAGAAAGCGAAGGAAAGGGCTGCGTAGAAGCGCCTCTCCGCCCCTTTCCTAAGGGCCGGACTGTCAAAAGTCACCTTAATGCCGGCCCCTCCTGTGCCGCTCACGCCTCTTACTCCACCCAGCTTGGCGGTCCTGGGAGTCGGAAAGGGCAGCCTCGCGTCCACCGCACGGAGAGTGCAGGAGACAAGAGGTCCCCGACTCTCCAGGTTGAGTTGAGCAGTAAAATGGGATGGTGCGACCGGGCGGCGTTACCTCCCTCCTCCCTCTCTCGTGCCAGATCCGTTTGCAGCCGCCGCTGGTGCTGAGAGCGAACTGCAGTTCTGCAGAAAAAGTCCGACAGTGAAGGATGAGGCTGGCGGTCGCGACAAATGCTGGACTGTGTCTCCCTCTAGAGGGAGAATCGAACTATGAAGCTGTACTGGATGTAAATAGGACGGTCTCTGCCTAACGCCAATCATATTGCCACCTTCGACCTCTATCCAGTTGGGTCAGTCGCAGAGAACGCAACAAAACACACGCTGATTGTCCAAGCGTCCAGGTGACTCGGACACCCCTGAGTGAGCGCACAGACTGGTCATTTATCTGATACAATATTGCTCCCTATCACCGTTCCCAACAAGATGAGTGTTGTTTAAGTTGCAAGCACCTCAGAGTACAATGGTCTTCTAATTAAGCATATCAGAGTTCAAAAGTTACATTAAGAGCAGAGCTATTTCATGTAGCCAATCAGCAGGCACCCTTAAAGTTTAGAGTAAGGTCATGACAGTTTCCTATTCTATTTTTGCCCTTGTTGCCCTCTATGTCTAGAAAATCCTAAACTTGTTACTCTCTTCTGAGTGCATTTTTGTTACCAGTTTTCTAAGACTTATGGTGTTTTTGCGGAGAACGAGAAAGGCGTACTGTCCTGACCTTAGTGTCATTGTTAGACGGACAATTTCCCACAAGTTTCTCCACAAAGAAAAAGAAAATAAAATCTGGTTTTAGAGAATTTTTTGAGGTTTTAAGAAATTCCTAACACAGAAATATTTGCACTGAAGCCCTATGTAAGAAGCTTTGTTGCTTAGAAATTACAAAGAAACAATGATATTTACAGAAACTGTAAAGACTCTGAATGATGATATCCTTACAGATTTGGCCAAATTGGTTGTTTGTTGAAGCACTTACATAAAATCAAAGGAATGTGCTTCTTAGGCTCACTGTAATCAAATTATATAATAAACAAACCTTAACATAGTTAACCTGGGGACTTGTTTCAAGATTCACTGAATCCATAGATATAGAATCATTAAATGCTCTCTCCAGCTATCTACTATGCAAATATTAGTCACAAAATTAAAAAAAAATAGAAACATATACTTTGTTTAGTTATTTTACCATAACATGTTTCTTTGTAATTATTCAACAACTCTGTGTGTGTGTTGTTTGGGGTCTTACCCTCCTATGTTGAGGGTTTCCTCCTGGCTCTGCGCTCAGGGAATACTCCTGTGCTCAGGAAGCTATATGGGAAGCCATAGATAAAACCCTGGTAGGCTGCATGCAAGTCCGCTGCACTATCTCTCGAGTCTTTCTGTTGATTTGTTTGTTCGTTTGCTGCTTAATTTTTGTTTCTGTGTGGGTTTTGTTGGGTTTGGAGGTTTTTGGGGGGTGTCTTGGGGGTCACACCCAGCAGTGTTCACAGTTTACTACTGGCTCCACACTTAGATGGCTCATGGAGGTGCTCAGGAAACCATATGGGATGCCTGGGATGGAACCTGGGTCAGCTGCATGCAAGACAAGTGCCCTACACTCTGTCCTCTCGCTCCAGCCTGCAACTATACTTTCTATCTAAAGTCTATCATAGAGAGGATCATGTTGAGTGAAATTAGCCAGAAGGAGAGTGATAGATATAGAACGACTGCATTTATTTGTATTACTCCGGCAGAGCCTTGCAAGAAGCCAGAGGAACCCCCACACCATGAGGGCCGCCATATTCCACATCCAGACTCCCTCTCCTCATAGCTCACCCAGCAGAACTGATCACACCCTGGTTTGCATGGCCGCAAAGTGGCCATGCAGTTCATCAATAAATGCTTGAGTTTTGAGATGACTACAAGAGTATCCCACCCGCACGGCAGAGCCTGGCAAGCTACACATGTAGTATTTGACATAACAAATACCAGTAACTATTATAGACCTTATTCCCTTGACTTGATGGAATGGCTTGAGGCTCTTTATGTTCCTGGAGTGGGCAGATGCCCTTGGGTTATCTCGCATATGACAGGAGGTATTGAGAAGTTACTGGTGCCCACTCAAGCAAATCGATCATCTACAGGAAGACAGTGATGCAGTGATACATAAATATATACATATTATGATACCAATATCCCAGGTCAGGGAAAACGTGGATCAGGAGGTCTTATCAAAGGTGGAAATTACCACAAACGTTTGGGAGTCAAAGGTTAGGTAAGACAGAAAAAGGGAACAGTGTGCAGTAATTGTTGAAAGTGCTAATACCCATATAGACTGAGCATTAAATACAGGGAAAAAGTTACACATGATAATCTCTAAGTATATGTATTACAATCCACAAATTGAAAGAGAGAAAGAGAAAGAGAAAGAGAGAAAAGAGATAAAGAACCTTCCATAAACCCCCACGAATAGCTAAAGCAATCCTTGGGAAAAAGAAGATGGGAGGTATCACTTTCCCAACCTCAAGCTCTACTACAGAGCAGTTGTAATTAAGACAGTGTGGCATTGGTATAGAGACAGACCCATAGACCTATGGAATAGAACTGAACATCCTGAAACACACTCTAAAAATATACAACCACTTAATCTTCGATAAAGGAGCAAAAAAAACTAAGTGGAGCAAAAAAGCCTCTTCAACAAATGGTGCTGGGAAAACTGGGCAGCTACGTGTAGAAAAATGAACTTAGACCTCCTTCTAACACCATGCACAAAAGTCAGATCAAAATGGATTCTAGATCACAACATCAGACATGAATCTACAAGGTACATCGAAGAAAACATAGGAGAAATGCTCAACGACATCAAAACTAAAAGTATCTTTAAAAACGACACACCACTGACCAAGCAAATGGAAGCAAAGATAAACAAATGGGATTATATCAAATTGAAAAGCTTCTGCACCTCAAAAGAAACGGTGACCAAGATACAAAGACAATCCACAGAGTGGGAAAGGATATTCACCCAATACCCATCTGACAAGGGGTTAATATCCAGGATATATCAGGCACTGGTAGCACTTCAAAAAGAAAAAACAGCCAACCCCATCAAAAAATGGGGAGAAGAAATAAACAGAAGCTTCCAAAAAAGAAGAAATTCGAATGGCCAAAAGGCATATGAAAAAGTGCTCTTCATCTTTAATCATCAGGGGAGATGCAAATCAAAACAACAATGAGGTACCATCTCATACCACAGAGACTGGCACACACCCAAAACAGCAAGAACTACTGGTGCTGACATGGATGTGGGGAAAAAGGGACTCTGATCCACTGTTGGTGGGAATGCCGATTGGTCCAGCCCTTTTGGAAAACAATATGGGCATTCCTCCGAAAACTAGATATTGAGCTCCCATTTGATCCAGCAATAGCACTCCTGGAAATATACCCGAGACCCAAAATGGGATGGCTGCTGGAACACTGCATAGCGAAACCCAAACATGAACATTTTTGTAATTGTTTACCTCATGGTGGTATAAAAAAAAATTTTTTTTAAATAAAGTCTATCAAGGATTTTAACTAGGATAGGATGGCTGTTTTAGTAAAAGATAGTGACACAGGCTTGATAATGTTTTATTACTTCTGCAAATTCAAGCTAGGAAGCACTCAGAACTAGGCTGGAACTCGGCTCACGCCGAGCCCAGCTGACGATGGTATCCCGAGGAGGGCAGATGGGTTTTGGGTGTTGGCCCATCGCCTCTGGGGGTCTCGGAAGCAGCCGGATGAAACTTCGCCCATCACACTAGCCACCATTTTCGCTGTCCGGACGCTGGGAAACTGCCTCACGACCAGATCAACAGAGCAAAACCAGTTCGAGCCCAGGTAGGCGGCTCCCAGAAGCGGGAATCACTGGGAATTCGTCAGATGGAGTCAGGGTTCGGCCATTCCCTCTCCATTTTGTCGAGCCTGGTGGCCCCGCCCAGGAGCTGCCCAGGGACCAGCATGCAGAGCTTCCCAAGTGGCTGGGGAGGCTGGAACTCGGCTTGGGCCGAGCCCAGCTGACAATGGGATCCCGAGGAGGGCAGATGGGTTTTGGGTGTTGGCCCATCGCCTCTGGGGGTCTCGGAAGCAGCCGGATGAAACTCGCCCATCACACTAGCCACCATTTTCGCTGTCCGGACGCTGGGAAACTGCCTCATGACCAGATCAACAGAGCAAAACCAGTTCGAGCCCAGGTAGGCGGCTCCCAGAAGCGGGAATCACTGGGAATTCGTCAGATGGAGTCAGGGTTCAGCCATTCCCTCTCCATTTTGTCGAGCCTGGTGGCCCCGCCCAGGAGCTGCCCAGGGACCAGCATGCAGAGCTTCCCAAGTGGCTGGGGAGGCTGGAACTCGGCTTGGGCCGAGCCCAGCTGACAATGGGATCCCGAGGAGGGCAGATGGGTTTTGGGTGTTGGCCCATCGCCTCTGGGGGGTCCCGGAAGCAGCAGGATGAAACTCACCCATCACACTAGCCACCATTTTCGCTGTCCGGACGCTGGGAAACTGCCTCACGACCAGATCAACAGAGCAAAACCAGTTCGAGCCCAGGTCGGCGTGGCAAGCGGCCACGCAGTCCACTAAAATAGTGAAACAGTAATGTCTTTTATGCACTGTATTCCACGAAGAGCAGGAAAGTTTGTTGGGAAGGAGACATAAAGAGGAAAGAAATGACATACAGAACCTACCAAGTAGTTGAGGTGCGGGAGGGGAGGGAGGTGGGGACATTGGTGATGGGAGATGGGTTTGGGTGGAGGGATGCGTGTTGGAACACTGTAGAACCAAAATTCTACATGAGCATCTTTCAATTGTATGTCTAAAATGGTGTAATAATATTTGGGGGAAATAATAAAGTTAAATTTAAAAAAATAAAAATAAATAAATAAATAAAATAAAATATTTTAAACTTAAAATATTTTTCTGATAGAGAGGCTTGAGAGATTGCATGTAAACTACTCCTGTTCAATCCCTAACAGTACATATGGTCACATCTTCAGAAGTGACCCATGAGTGAAGAGCCAGGAATAAGCCCTGAGCACCTCTGGATATGGACCGAAACAAAACTTCTGACTGAAAACACTAATTTGAAAAAAATATATCTCCACCATGTTCATGTTCCCTGATGGATCTATCACATCTTCCAGAAAGGCAATGGAGAAGATTATCCATGACTTCTACTCAAATCTCTTTGATAGCCACATCCACCTGCCCACATACCAAATTCCACAGGATGGATATGTCATTCCCAACGTTCTCCCTTCTGAAATCCGACATGCCATCTCGTCGGTAAAGAAGGGAACAGCACCAGGCCCAGACAAAGTCAGACCCAAACACCTGAAGAATCTGACTTCGGTACTCATCAATACACTAGCTCGGCTCTTCACACGCTACCTGTCCGAATGCAAGGTGCCCTCCTAATGGAAAACCAGCAGGACAGTTCTACTGTTCAAGAAGGGAGACATTCACGACATCGGCAACTATCGCCCCATTTGCCTGTTGTCTGTCATCTGCAAGCTGTTTACACGAGTCATCCTGAACAGGATTAACAGAACACTAGATGAAGAATAACCATACGAGCAAGCAGGCTTCCGGAAAGGATTCAGCACAATCGACCATATCCACATGGTAACCAAGCTCATTGAGGTTTGTAGGGAATACAAGATGCCATTCTGTCTCATGTTCATTGATTTATTAAAAGCCTTTGATTCTGTGGAGACTGAAGCAGTCATCGAAGCCCCTAGACAAACAGGGTGTTCAAACCCAATACATTAAGATCCTTCGTGAGCTGTATTACGGATTCACCACCAGGATCTCACCATTCTACAAAGAAGTGATCATTGATGTGAAAAGAGGGGTTCGACAGGGTGATACCATTTCACCAAAACTCTTCAGCGCCACCCTCGAGAACATCATGCAACAATTAGAATGGGAAGGAATGGGAGTGAAGATAGATGGTCGGCAACTACACCACCTCCGCTTCACTGATGACATTGTTCTAATAACACTAAACATTAGCCAAGCGGCACAAATGCTGGCTAACTTTGACCAAGAATGTGGAAAGATAGGTCTACAGCTGAATCTAAAGAAAACTATGTTCATGAAGAATGAACTAGTTCCAGAGGCCCCATTCACTCTCAATGGAACAAACATCTCTGACTGCAGCAGTTATGTGTACCTAGGTCGAGAAATCAACATGATGAACGACCTAAAACCTGAACTGCGCAGGAGGAAGAGAGCGGCATGGAATGCCTTCAAAGGCATTGAAGAAATAGCTGAAAGGACAAAGAACCTCTGGTTCCAGGCACATCTCTTTGACTCCACTGTTCTCCCTGCATTAACATATGCCTCAGAGAGAGACCTGGGCCATACGAAAGCAGGATGAGAATGCTATTCGGGTCTCCCAGAGAGGAATTGAAAGAGCTATGCTTGGAATATCACGCCTCACTCAAGTGAGAGAAGGAATCTAGAGTTCTGACCTCCGTCGCTATTCCAGAATCAGGGATGCTGTCTCGTTTGCCAAGGCATCGAAAATCAGATGGGCTGGACATGTAATGCGATTTGGAGACAACCGCTGGACTAGAGCCATTACCGACTGGATCCCACGGGATGTCAAAAGATCACGTGGCCGCCCACCTACAAGATCATCAGACTTCCTTGTAAAGACCCTGGAAGGAACGGTTTGAGGTTCTTCATATTCCTGAATCAACCAGATGCCATTGGGCTACATTGGCACGTGATAGGGTCCAATGGAAATGTTACTGGCACCCGCTCAAGCAAATCGATGAATAACGGGATTCAAGTGATTCAAGTGATTCAAGTGATGTTCATGGTAGTGTTGTTCACAATGGCCAAAACGCTGAATCAATCTAAATGTCCATTAACAGATGATTAAATAAAGCTGTGGTATATACAGTCCTCCAATTACTACTCTTACATTAAAAATATAAAATCATGGCTTTTGGAACAAAATGAATGAGACTTGAGGTGATTATGCTAAGTGAAGCAAGAAAGCAAAAGGATATGCATGAACATCTGGGGGTGAGTGGGAGGGGGGTGGGGGTACATTGGTGGTGGAAATGGAGCACTGGTGGAGGGATGGGTGCTGGAATACTGTATTACCAAGAACCAATTGTGAACACCTTTGTAATTATATGTATAATTAAAAAAAGGATATGCATGGCTTCATTCAGATATGTAAATGAATCACTAAAGCGAAAGCACTGGGAACTGACAACAAAACTGACTTCTATAGACTTGGTGAAAACTATGGGAGGTAGCAGAGAGAAAGAGAAACGGGATAGGAATGAGCAGAAGGACTTTTCTGCTGGCAAGACTGCCAGCAGAAACTGGAACTTTGGTGGTGAGAATGGGCACAGTTACACACACACACACACACACACACACACACACACAGAGGGCTGAGGGTGAATCCATGAAATTTCATGCTTGAAAATTTTTGTCAATTTTGAGTTGTTTCTTTAGCTCCTGTGCCAGCACGCCTGTGGTCCCAGCTATTCAGGAGACTAAGGCCGGAGGATAGCTGGAGTCCAGGAGTTCTGGGCTGTAGTGCCCTAAACCGGTCGGGTGTCGTCCACACTAAGTTCGTCATCAATATGGTGACCCTCCGTGACTGGAGGGACCACCAGGTTGCCTAAAGAGGAGTGAACTGGCCCAGGTCCGAAATGCAAAATTCCATACTATTAAATAATAAATAAATGAAAAAATAAAAAGCAAATTATATTTAAAAAAAAAAGTAACTGTTACAGTACACTGCTGCCCAGAGCCTCTGCATCTGGCTTGGAGTTCCCTCCTACAGGTCACTTTGTAGATAGCGAAGGAAAGTTTGAATGTGGCAGTTTATCTGACCACGTATTCTATACCGGCTGGTATAAATTTTCTCTCATGCTGCCACAATCATCGTGGGACTAGCTAGATCTTACAGGTATATTTGCCTGGCCACGTTGGATCTCTAAGTAATTAGACCAGAGAGAAATGCTGTTTGCCTCCAAGCAAGCTAGCATGATTCTCTGATAAAGTCAAAGGCTAATATACAGAACAACCATGAAGTAAAGATGAGACTCTTGTGAAGGCTTGGAAAAAGACATAACTGGCTATAGAATATTCTTTGGTACAGATGCATGCCTTTGTATTCTGAGATACAGTTCATCTCAGAAGCACCTCCTCCACTCTACCCTGCAGGGCACTTCCAAGGCAGATCTTGGCTCCGCAACATTAACATCTCAAAGGGCCTAGGTGAGGTCCTGGGGAAATTACCTGAGGGGATTTGACCCTGATGGCTTTTTGTGGAGTGGGAGGTCTGGGTTGCAGGGATATAAAACTAGCCTGCTTCCTTTCTATCTTCTTCTTCTTTTTCCCCTTTTCTGCTGGTTCTCCCCTTCTTGCCTCTTCCTCTCTGAGGGGCCTTAACACGTGGTGACAGTCATCTTGGCCTACATGTGGCCGCAGCCCAGGCGGGAACCCTAAGTTTAGGGTTTTCCTATTGCTGAAGTGTATGCCAGAACCTGTGTAAGTAAAGCATTTTGAAACTCTCTGGATTCTCACGTCTTTCCCTGTCCCTGCTCCCGGATTTTGTGTGGGGACGCCCAAGTGTTTCCCCCACAAGTAACTATTAAGATAAAATGTTCTGTTTCTATATATTTAAAATTATGTTTAAATTCCTTCCCATTCACCATTCACTCTGAAATTTAAGAGCAGGTCTATTTTATTTTGATAATCTAGTTTTGTTTTTTGTTTGTTTGTTTTTTGCTTTTTTGGGTCACACCCGGCAATGCTCAGGGGTTACTCCTGGCTCTGCACTCAGGAATTACTCCCCGTGGTGCTCGGGGGACCATGTGGGATGCCGGGGATCGAACCCGGGCCAGCACAGGCCGGCCACATGCAAGGCAAATGCCCTACCCGCTGGACTACCACTCCAGCCCCAATAATCTAGTTTTGTATAGGATTGAAGAATTTATATTTAAAAAATCTCTACCTGCACATTCAAACAATGAGCAAAAACAAAATCACATGGAATTTTACTATTTCCACTAAGTGTACCTTAATATATTTGAATTAGTCTAGTATATGGCAGCCAGCCATCTGAAGTATAATTAAATGCTGTCTTTCCAAAGATCACCTACTTTTATTTATTTCTCTTACCTAGCAAATAATTTCCCTACAGATCAAAGTTTCAAAATACCTGATGTGGAGGCTGAAGAGATAGCTCAAAGCATGAATTACAGTCAGGAGGCCCAGGTTCAATCCCCAGCATCACGTGTTCCCATGAGTACCATGGGAATGACCTAAAAGTACAGAGCCAAGTGTAGCCCTTAAACACTACAAGGTGTGGTTTCCCCTCAAACCAACAAACAAATATAATAATTAAATACCTGCACTCTTTTATTGCAAACCTTATAGTAAATTCTGCCTACTATGTCTAGCAGTGAGCGGGAATCAAGCAGGAATGAATAATACTGGAAATATAAGATCCATGCAAGGAAGAAGGGCAATTTCCTAAATCACTTGGCAATGTTGACCCTCCTTTCCCACAGGAATTGTGAAGGAAGCAGTGAAAAACTTTCTGGTTGCAGAAAGAGCTGCAATTTTATCATATGGTTAATACCTTATTTTTATGGTCAAAAGATCTTTATTTATATAATTTAACCCAATCTATTAAAAATATAGAAAGGAGTATTGGGACTGGAACAATACTACAGCTAGTAAGGCACTTCCTGGCATGCTGCCAACCGCAGGATGCAGGCCCAGCATGCCATGTGGGTGTTCCCCTGAGCCCACCTGAGTGCAGAGCAGGAGTAACCCCTCAGCACCACTGGAATGGCCCCAAAAATTGGGGAACATTGGTGGTGGGAAATGGGTGCTGGAACACTGATGACCAAAACCCAAACATGAACTTCTTTGTAATTGTGTATCTCACGGTGGTATAATAAAATATTAATAAAAATATGCTACCCGCACGGCAGAGCCTGGCAAGCTACCTATGTCGTATTTGATATGCCAGATACCAGTAACAATTATAGACCTCATTCCCATGACCTGATGGAATGGTTTGAGGCTCTTTATGTTCCTGGAGCAAGCAGGTGCCCTTGGGCTCTACTTGCATGAGACAGGTCATATGGAGATGTTACTGGTGCCCACTCGAGCAAATAGGCGATGAACGGGAAGACAGTGATACAGTGAATAAAAATATTAATAAAAAAGAAAAGAAAAATAATTAAGTAATATTTTAAAAAAGAAAAATATAAATTAAATATGAAGTATAATAGAATTTCTAGCCATACGAATATGAAATTGAGTAATAATTTTTGTACATTTTTATAAGAATCCAGATAAGTAATTCCCAGTGTTTTTATTGAAGTATTCCTATTTCCAGCACCTCCTAGACTTTGATACAAAGTTCTTTTGGACCAGGGACATGCCTAAGTAGTACAATACATTCCTCACATGTGTTCTAGCCCAGTACTACAAGAAATAAAGAGAAAAAAATTGATTTTGTTTTCTCTTCAAAAGGAGCAAAATGGTAAATCTCTCCTGAATCTAATAAAAATTCTAGATGATATTTCTTGTTTCTGTTTCGACTGTCTGCCTGCTCCTATGTTAGTAGTTTAAAAAAAAATAAGCTAAACTCAACAGATTGTAAGTCCATGTTCTGAGGGCTTACTAAAATTCACTTTGGGAGACGCTAAGTTTTCTGCTATAGGTTTTATATGTTATATTAAGTGTTCTCTTAAGTTATCACAACATTCCATAAGGTAGATGGTATAACTACTGTACATGTGACAAAACATTGAGACTTAATTTTAGCCATTATGTGGTAGAGCAAAGATTCAAATCAGAGGCACCTGAAACCAACGTCAGTATTTGATTATTTTTGTTTTCATTTGTGTTTTGATTTTCTCCCGATCCTCCCAGTACTATCACTAAACATACTATTTCCTGTATTACAGTGAAATAAAAGACATTCAGACCTTGTCGGGGCGCTCCGCTGGGGTCCCCGACAGTGCCGGGAAGCGAAGTTCCCTTCTACCTCGGGGCCGGCGAGGAATGGATGAACACTCAGGGATCCGATGAGGTTTTAAAAGACTTTACTTATCACAGGTTCAGGCATACAAATCAGCAAAAGGAAAAACCCGATGCTTAGGATTCCAGGCTAGAACCCCAGCCACGTGTAGGCCAAGATGGCGACCACCACGTGTGAAACTTCCAAGGGAATAAACGCTCACAAGGCGAAATCCCACCAGGAAGAAGAAGCCCGGGAGAACGGGAACCGGCAAGTTTATACCCCCGCAACTCAGACCTTCCTCCCATTGTTATGGAAAGCAGGGAGGGTCCAATGCCCTTAGGTAGTCCCTCCCTGCATCTCACCTAGGGCCTTTACTGTGCTAATGTTTTGAGCCGGAATGCCTTTGAAATGTAGAGAAGGGGATTTCTGAGATGGCATGTCACTGTACCAAAGATCAACACCAATGCCAGTTAAATATTTCTCCAAGCCTTCACAAGTCTCCTCTACTTCATTGTAGTTTTATATTTTATCAGGGAGCCATGCTTGTTTGTTTGGAAGCAAACAGCATTTCTCTCTGGTCTAATTACTTAGGTGTCCTTACGTGGCCAGGCTAATATGCTGGTAAGATCTAGCTAGTCCCACGATGATTGTGATAGCATGGGAGAATATTTATACCAGCTAGTACAGCATACATGGTCGGATAAACTGCCACATTTAGACTACCCCCTTATCTACGGAGTGATTTGCGGGAGGCAATCCAGAGCAGATGCAGCGGCCCTTAGGAGTCCTGCAACAAGACCTGAGCATGGAAAACCTTTAACCAAAGAACTTGAGTCCATAAATAAAAGTTGGAAGAAGTTACTGGAAGAAAAAAAAATAGAAAGAAGAAATATTAATACCAGTTCCTCTCAAGCTGTCAGCCAGGGTTTAGGAAATTTAAGTGAATTGTAAAAACTTCAGATTCTGGGGCCAAGAGATAGTACAGGGTTAAGACATTTGTCTTACGTATGGCCAACCAGAGTTCAATCCTCAGCAACACCACTGGTCTCCTGAACACTGCCAGGATAGATCCCTGAGCTTCGATAGCTGTGGCCCAAAATCAAGGAAAATGTTCACATATTGAGGAGAAAGCAGATAGCTCAAGGAGTTGCAGTGCATTTTTAAAATTATTTTTTATTATTATACCACCATGAGATATAAAATTGCAAAGATGTTAATAATTGGATCTCAGTCATACAGTGTGCCAGCACCCATCCCTCCACCAGTGCCCCATTCTCACCACCAATGTCCCCACATTTCCTCCCACCTACAGCCAACCTGCCTCTATAGCAGGAACTTTTTCTTTTCCTCTTTCTCTGTCTCTGTCTCTGTATCTCACTCTCTTACACATTGTGGCTTGCCCTACAGACATTTAGGTTTTATCATGTAAGTCTCTTTGTGTATATTCAATGGTGAGTTCTAGTCTGACACAACCATTTCCCACCATTAGTAGAACACTGGTATATATTTATATCCCACTAATGAATGTAGTCATTCTATATCTGTCCTTTTCCTTCTGACTAATTTCACTCAGCATGATAGTCTCCATGTCCATCCATTTGCAGGTAAATTTTTTGACTTTGTCTTTTCTCACAGCTGTACAGTATTCCACTGTGCAGTTGTACCACAGTTTATTTAGCCAGGCACTTAGGTTGTTCTCTAAATTGCCTTTTCTCAGGCACTTAGAAACAGAATCTGTTTCCAGATTCTGGCTATCGTGAACAGAGCTGTGAACAATATAGAAGTACAGGTAGTGCTTCTGCTGTGTGTTTTTGGTCTCCAGGGTACATTCCCAGGAGTGATATTTCTGGGTCAATCAGGGGCTCCATATCTAGTTTTATGAGGAATGTCCATATTGCTTTCCAAAAGGGCTGGACTAGTCAGCACTCCCACTAACAGTGAATGAGAGTCCCTTTTTTCCCGCATCCATGCCAGCACTTGTTGTTCTTGCTGTTTTGGATGTGTGCCAGTCTCTGTGGTGTGAGATGATACCTCATTGTTGTATATCTTTTTCATATGCCTTTTGGCCATTTGAATTTCTTCTTTTTGGAAGTTTATGTACATTTCTTCTCCCCATTTTTGATGGGGTTGGCTGTTTTCTTCTTGTAAGTTCTACCAGTGCCTGATATATCCTGGATATTAACCCCTTATCTGACGGGCTTTGGGTGAATATTCTTTCCCAGTGTGGGGCTGTCTCTGTATCTTGTTACCGTGTCTTTTGAGGTGCAGAATATTTTTAGTTTTATATAGTCCCACTTGTTTAACTTAGCTTCCATTTGCTTTGTCAGTGGTGTTTCTTCTTTGAAGATGCCTTTAACTTCGATGTTGTGGAGTGTATTTCCTTTGTTTTCTTCAATGTACCATATAGATTCATGTCTGACATTGAGATCTTTAGGTCATTTTGATCTGACTTTTGTGCATGGTGTTAGAAGGAGATCTAGTTCACTTTTTCACATGTAGTTGTCCAGTTTTCCCAGAATCATTTGTTGAAGAGGCTTTCTTTGCTCCATTAAATACTTTTTGCTCCTTTATCAAAGATTAAGTGATTGTATATTTGAGAGTGTGTTTCAGGATATTCAGTTCTATTCAAAGGTCTACAGGTCTGTTTCTATACCAATATCATGCCATTTTAATTACAGCTGCTTTGTAGTAGAGTTTAAGTTGGGGGAAAGTGTTACCTTCCATTTTTTCCCCAAGGATTGCTTTAGCTATTAATGGGGTTGATTATTCGAACAAATTTCAGGAGTTTTTGGTCAGTTTCTTTGAAGAATGTCATTGGTATCCTTATAGGGACTGCATTGAACCTGTATAAAGCTCTAGGGTGTCTGGCCATTTTGATAATGTTAATTCTCCCAATCCATGAGCAGGGCCTCCATTTCCTCAGGGCCTTTTATTTCTTGAAGCAACATTTTGTAGTTTTCTTTGTAGAGATCCATTACGTTCTTAGTCAAACTAATTCCTAGGTATTTGATTTTCTGTGGCACTATAGTGAATGGGATCCCTTTCTTTAATATCACTTTCTTCTCTTTTGTTATCTGCATGTAGGAAAGCCATTGACTTTTGAGTATTGATTTTGTACTCTGCCATTCTATTATAGGACTCTATTATTTCTAGGAGCTTTTTGATAGAGAGTTTAGGGTATCATGTCATCTGCAAATAGTGACGGCTTGACTTCTTCCTTTCCTATACAGATGCTCCTAATATCTTTTTCTTCCCTGATTGCTCTGACAACTACTTCCAGTACTATATTGAATAGATGTGGTGAGAGTGGGCAGCCTTGTCTTGTCCCTGATCTTAGGGGAAGGCTTTCAGGTTTTTCCCCAGTGAGAATGATGCTCGCTGTGGGCTTGTTGTAGATGGCTTTGATTATATTGAGGAAGGTTCCTTCAATTCCAATTTTCATAGAGTTTTGGGAGTTGAATCTTGTCAAATGCTTTCTCTGCATCTATGGATAAGATGTATGGCTTTTATTTCTCCTCTTATTGATATGATGTATGTTGATTGACTTGTGGATGTTGAACCATCCTTGCAATGCATTTTTTGAATGCAGGAACCCAGGTTTCAATTCCCAACACCACATGGTCATCTGAATGCACTGGCAGAGCACTAGTATACCCAGGAATAACCCAGCATCACCAGGTATGGACCATCAAATAAACAAAAATTCTTATTCTAGTCTGGAGGAGGTATACCATGTATCAGCCACTCTTTCCCACTTATCTCTTGGGGTGAACCACCCTCTCTCTTTCTCAGTAATGATTCTCCCACTCATCTGTTTAAGTGCTTTTTATGGCATTAGGTAAACAGAAGGAAACTCAGAATTCATTTCACGAAACACAACATGGTATATGTATGTTGTATCTTAGGTTCCTTGTCAACTACTATAGTTCCTAACACAATCACCTGACATCCCATTATTCATCAATTTGCATGAGTGGGTGCCAGTAACATTTCCATTTGCCCCTATCACATGCCAGTGTAGCCCAATGGCATCCGGTTGCTTCAGGAATATGAAGAGCCTCAAACTGTTTATTCAGGGTCTTGACGAAGAAGTCTGACCATCTTGTAGGTGGGTGGCCACGTGATCTTTTGACATCCCGTGGGATCCAGTCAATAACGGCTCTAGACCAGAGGTCATCTCCAAATCACATTACATGTCCAGTCCATCTGATTTTCGATGACTTGGCAAACAACACAGCGTCCCTGACTCTGGAACAGCGAAGGTCGGAACTCCGGATTCCATCTTTCATTTGAGTGAGGCGTAATATTCCAAGCATAGCTCTTGATTTCTCTTTGGGAGACCAGAATAACCTTCTCATCTCTCCTTTCATAGGGCCCAGGTCTCTGAGGCATATGTTAATGCAGGGAGAATGGTGGAGTCGAAGAGATGTGCCTACAGCCTGAGGTTCTTGTCTTTTTAGCTATTTCTTCGATGCTTTTGAAGGCATGCCATGCCACTCTCTTCCTCCTGCACAGCTCCGGTTTTAGGTTGTTCATCATGTTGACTTCTCGACCTAGGTACACATAACTGCTGCATTCAGAGATGTTGTTCCATTGAGAGTGAATGGGGCCTCTGGAACTAGTTCATTTTTCATGAACATAGATAGCTTTGTTGAGATTCAGCTGTAGACCTATCTTTCCACATTCTCAGTCAAAGTCATGCAGCATTTGTGCAGCTTGGCTAATGTTTGGTGTTATTAGAACGATGTCATCAGCCAAGCGGAGGTGGTGTAGTTAATGACCATCTATCTTCACTCCCATTCCTTCCCATGCTAATTGTTACATGATGTTCTCGAGGGTGGCGTTGAAGATGTTTGGTGAAATGGTATCACCCTGCCGAACCTAACACACAAACACCTATTAATACTTTGTGGTCTGTCAGGAAATACTTCTGTTCCCAACAATATTGGGGAGTGGGACAGGATCCCCTTCTGCCCCAGGGGATCTGTGTCTGGTGGATAAAGACTTGCAAATCCAGCAAAGTTCCAAAGAGCTTTTACTTACACAAGTTCTGGTATTACAATCCAAAGATAGGAAAAACCCAAACTTTCGGTTTCTAGCTAAACCCAAGCTACGTTGCCAGTGCAAAGGGCAGAGAACAGTCCCAGACTGGAAAAAAGACAGAAAAATAGCAAAATGGCCAAAGAACCCCTTCTTCTTCCTTCTAGGTTTTTTTTTGTCAGAAACATACCAAAGACTTCCAGTCCAGCCCATTGTGGGCTGGGCTATCTAGAGACAAAGCCGGGTAAATGACTACATAGAAATGCAGATCTTCAGGTGGGCCCTTTAGCTCAAGCTTAGCAAATGCTGATAGGCCAGAGCTGACTTCCTGAGATATGACTCTCCCATAGCAGTGTGGGGAGGTGCAACATCTCTGAACCATAAAGCAGTTCAGAATATAATTTGCAGAGAATGTCATTCATACTTCTTTCCATGAATATAAAGTCAGCCAATTCCAGCAAACTCTAGACCTCCGCTAAGATCCATAATTCATCAGAATAATTCACTTTCCCTTTTTCCTTTAGAATCAGAGAAATGTTCATTTGCCCAGAGGTTTAATGGCATGTCTCTTTGAACTAGCAGAACTGATTACATTATGTTTGATCCAATGTCACCAAGTGATCTCTTGGAATGACTGCATGTGTGTCCCCCCATGGACAATGGAACAAAAGGAGTATTCTACTGGAGCAAGCAAGATCTATGGTAAGAATATTTTGCCATATAAAATAATGAAATCACTCCAATTTTCCCCACACTCCCATTATATCTGCTCTGGAGATTCCCTTAAGGCAGGGAGCTCTTAACATGCTAAATATAGCAGGAGCCTAGAGTTCAATAGGACGTGTCACCCAACAGTGGTTGCTATAAAAAATGGACCACTGTATAATTTTTGACATAAAAATTCAATCAAGGGCCTGTCTCCACCTCAGTTAGCCTCCTTGGGGTGTGCGGCTGGCCGGGGCGGACACCTGGGGTTGTGGTAGAGCCACAGGTCTTGGCAGAAGGTGGAACTACAACCCCCAGAAGTCCAAGCGGAAGCAGAAGTAAACGGTCATTTTGAACTCTCACACCGGCCTGTCTCCGCCTCACGCCTCCCTGGGGTGTGCGGCTGGCGGGCGGGCAGCCAATAACACAGCCGCTTATTAATACAAAAAATAGGAAATTCAACACCAAGGGAAGGTAATGCCCTCAAGAAAAAAGAAACAGTACACTAGAGGAATCTATCCCTGAACACCGCAACACCATGGGGAAACAACGCCAGATCCCCAGCTCAAAGAACAGATGAAGGAATCGACCCTGAAGACTCAAAAAGAATACAGATGTGCGTGATCTCTCTGACAATGAAATTAGAGAAGAAATTGATAGGATGTTTAAGGAGCTCAACGAAAAAATTGAGCAGATGTCCATTAAAATACAGGAGAACATAAGCGAAGCAGTTGAAAGGGCAGTCAATAAACTACGGGAGGAAATGAGAGCAGAAATGAGAACCTTGCAAATAGAAATACCATCGCTTAAAAACTCAGTAGACGAAATGAAAAACACAACCGGGGCTCTCAACAGTAGGATGACAGCAGCGGAAGAGAGAATCAGTGAGACTGAAGATGAGCTGCAGAAAGCACTCAGAGAACTACATAAGATGGAAAAAGACCGGGAAAATGGATCAGCAACGGAACAGAGAACAATGGGATGAAGCCAGGCGGAACAACATAAGAATCATCGGAGTCCCAGAGGGACAGGAAAGTAAGCCCAAGGAAATTTAAATAGTTAAAAACATCCTGGCTGAAAAGTTCCCCCAGTTAAAAGAACGAAGGCAACCAGATCCAAGAAGCCCAATGCATACCAGCAAGAAGAGACCCCAATAGAAAGATCCCAAGAGCGCATCCTAGTCAAAGTAATGGATGCCATAGACAGAGACATAATTCTTCAGGCAGCAAGATCAAAGAAGGAAATTGTATATATACAAAGGAGCATCCATTCGACTTTCAGCAAACTTCAGAAGACACCCTCCAAGCCCGAAGGCAGTGGTGGGATACAGTAAAAAAACTTAATGAACTGAATGCCTCAGCAAGAATTCTTTATCCGGCTATACTCTCACTCAGATTTGAAGGACAGATATACAACTTCTTGGATAAACAACAGCTTAGGAACTTTGTAAAATCAAAACCAACCTTAAAAGAA
>JAJIBD010027407.1:0-11939 GCA_021461705.1 Cryptotis parvus
AAAATGTGTGTCAGGCACTGGTAGCACTTCACAAGACAAAAAACAGCCAACCCCATCAAAAAAATGGGGAGAAGAAATGAACAGAAGCTTCCAAAAAGAAGAAATCCAAATGGCCAAAAGGCATATGAAAAAGTGTTCATCATTAATCATCAGGGAGATGCAAATCAAACTAACAATGAGGTACCATCTCACACCACAGAGACTGGCACACATCCAAAACAGCAAGAACAACTGGTGTTGGCATGGATGCAGGGAAAAGGGACTCTCATCCACTGTTGGTGGGAGTGCCAGCTGGTCCAGCCCTTTTGGAAAACAATATGGACATTCCTCTGAAAACTAGATATTGAGTTCCCATTTGATCCAGCAATACCACTCCTGGGAATATACCCTAGAGACCCCAAAACACATAGCAGAAATACTATCTGTATTTCTTTATTCATCGTTGCACTATACAGAATAGCTAGAATCGGGAAACAACCTAAGTGCCCATGAAAAGAGGACTGGCTAAAGAAACTATGATACATCTACACGATGGAATTCTATGCAGTTGTCAGAAAAAGAAAAAATTATGAAAATTATGAAATTATGAAAATTTACCTGCAAATGGATGGACATGGAGACGATCATGCTGAGTGAAATTAGTCAGAAGGAAAAAGACAGATATAGAATGACTGCATTCATTAATGGGATATAAATATATGCCAGTGTTTTACTAAGTGTGGGAAATGGTAATGTCAGACTAGAACTCACCATTGAATATACACAAAGAGACTTAAATGATAGCCCTAAATATCTGCAGGGCTAGCCGCATGTGTAAAAGAAGAGGGAGAGAGATGTAGAAAGAGAGAGACAGACAGAGACAGAGAGAGAGACAGAGACAGAGAGAAAGAGAGGAAAAGGGGGTACCTATTATTGAGGCATCCTGGGGGTGGGCGGGAGGGTGTGTGGGTACACTGGTGGTGGGAATGGGGCACTGGTGAAGGGATGGGTGCTGGAACACTGTATTACCAAGAACCAATTATAAACACCTCTGCAATTGTATGTTTCATTGTGGTATAATAAAAAAAAATAAAAAATAAAACAATTTAATATACTAAAAAAAATGTGTGCTCTCACTTCAATGAAAACATGAAATGGACTTAAAATCTGTATTCCTTAGTTCCTAAAAAAAGACCTAGAAAGACCACTTAGCAATAGTAGTAATTTACAGTAATTCAAAACCTATTCCAGTAAAGGCATCAGAAGCCCCAGAGCAATATTCCTGGAACAGCAGCTCACCAGGAGGAATATAAGTGAACACTAATGTTAGCTTACAGGTCTGAGACTAAACTGCACCATCTTAGTTCCTGGGGAGGTGAGACCACAGACTTTCCATCCATCTTATTTAGCGTGCTGACATAAATTACCATTCCCTAAGAACACTGAGTTATGCTATCAGTAAGCACTTGACTTTTGCACAGCCTGAACAGCAGATGAAAAAAAAAAACCAGTTGATTCTCTTGAGAATAAACTCTACTCCAAACAGAGATCAGAACTCCTGAAGAACATAACTCATGAAGTATCATAAACATTTTGTGCTACAAGCACCTATAGCAGCCCCCACAAAATCGAAGGGAGTAAACACTCAGAATGCTTAGCAACACCCACTTAAGACTTTTAGACTACTCGAAATTTTGACCTCTTATAGTTTATTCTAATCATCTCTCCTTATCTTAAAAGAAAACTGAAAATCACTATGTATCTTTCTCAGTACCTGCATAACTAATACATCTCAACCACTGAAACTAATCACGAGTCCTGCAGAATGTTTTTCATTCTCTCCTCGCTAGTAACTCCTTACCTAATAAACTCCATTATTCCAAATTTACATCCTCAATGTCTCCCTCCCTATTAATTCATTGCCATCTCTCTTTAAAGACTTAAGACTTTTGCTTCTTAAAATTTATTTTGAAAGAACATACATGTTCTGGAGTATACTGTCCTCAATGCTGCAACTGCATTATTCGCACTTTCTACTACTTTACCTCTCTCAACTCCATCTCTGCCTCTCTTTACCTCTACTGTCCTTGTCCGTGTAATTAATGAAAAAGTCTCATGCCTAAACTTAGGATTGCATGTTACTTAACGTAATTGTCTCACTTGACATCATCTGTCAGTGTTTTCCCTAATCTAACCACACACTCACGGCTCTCCTCCTGGCTCTGTGCATTACAGGGTTTCACTGTTCTCTCTGTCTTTACTTAGAGATGCTGGTATAGGATTCTTGGGCACTTCTCTGTTTCTTGCTCTGGAAAATCTCTTCAGGTCTAAATCCATGGCTTCTTAATCACCTGAGCCATTTTCAAATTTCAATTTTGTTAACAGCTAACACTTTTTTATTTCTAACTAATCCCCATCTCAATTCTTTTTTTCCACCTATTCTCACCCATGGTTTTCCATTCCCATGATCATTCCTCTACTTTAGGTTAATAATATTCTTCCTAGCCTCATTACAAGGACATTCTCAACTACACTAACTAATGAATCCCACTCTTCTCAAATCCACACTACAACCAAACTAATTACTGTTGTATGACAAGGCCTAACTAGCTTGGGATCTTTGCTGTTTAATCCACTTACAGTTTAAGCTATTTACATGTTGTTAAGCCAGGGTTCATGCTAATGAGTTCTCTCTTCTATGTAAACACTGAGAGAGGGTGTGGCAGTTACAAGAGTCATTTTGACTCTGAATCAGTAACTTCTGAAACATTACTATGATCTCTACTATGATTTCAATGGTATCTAAATTGGGCAAAATTCCTCTTAATACCCACGGTTCCAGCATGGGACAGTTAGAATGTACCAGGAGACCATCACCCTGGCTACTGTATCACTGTATCACTTCCAGTTGTTCATCGATTTGCTCAAGCGGGCACCAGTAACATCTCCATATGTCCTGTCACAAGCAAGTGTAACCCAAGGACATCTGCTTGCTCCAGGGACAAGAAGAGTCTCAAACCATTCTTCAAGTCATTTAATTGAGGTCTATAATTGTTACTAGGTTTTGGCATTAGAAATAAAACACGGGTAGCTTGTCAGGCTCTGCCATGTAGGTGGTATACTCTCAGTAGAAGGCTCTCATCCTGAGCATTTAAAGATGAAACTTAAAGGGGAAAGATCAGGTTTTCTCTTGGGTGGAGCTCTGAGGAACTCTGGAGTCTGGATGTTGAGAATAACGGACCGCATGATGTGTGGGTTGCTCTGGCTTCTTGCTAGGCTTACTGGAATGACGGGGTATCAGTTAGAACCTGTCTAGAACTGTACACAATGTATAAATGTGAAAGGGAAGGACCTTATCCTAAAATTAGTATTATCTAAGAATATCGCACAGCCGCAAAAGCAGCAGCGCCAACAAAGGAAAGGGGCGGGAGCCCAAATCTCCACTCTGAGTCCCCGCCAGCGTGGTCTCTCCCCGAACATGTGAGCAAACCCTTGGAGCAATGTTGGCCAGCCTAGCCAAGCCCCTTACCGGGAGGTCAGCTCCATGGGTTGCTTCAAGCGTGGGGCCGGCCGCAGCTGGCAAGCATGACCCCTTTCAGTAAACAGAAGACACTCAGAATCACCTTGGTGCAGAACAGAAAATAGATGGAACTTGTGGGTACCATCTAGACTGCATGAAACCCATAAAATTATGATGCATTTCTCCCATGAAAATACATTGAGATGTATTTCTTATTACCAGTTCTCTCTCCCTCTCCAGTGTTTTGACATAAAAGATAATCTCAGAGAAAGGGACTAAGTCCCTGGCAAAATCATTTCTTTAGACCCTAAACAAATTAGACCCTAAGGGTGGCAACACTCTACTTTTACACCCTAGAAACTGATTCATTGGTTGCTGACACTCCCTGAAGATAGGATTACTGTTGAATATAAAGGGGGACTGACTTGAAGTACAGGTGTTGCAGGACTCCTTTAAGGGCATTTGGCTCAAAACATTAGCATACTAAAGGGCCTAGGTGAGGTGCAGGGAGGGATTATCTAAGGACATTTAACACTCCCTGCTTTCCATAACAATGGGAGGAAGGCCTGAGTTGCATGGGTATAAACTAGCCAGTTTTCACTCTCCAGCGCTTCTTTGGGGGCTGTGGCTCGCTGTGGGCGGTCGCCCTGCTTGGAAGTCTTCTTCTCCTTTCCCAAAGCCTTTGCACGTGGTGGTCGCCATCTTGGCCTACACGTGGCTGGGGTTCTAGCCTGGAATCCTAAGCATCGGGTTTTTCCTTTTTGCTGATTTGTATGCCTGAACCTGTGATAAGTAAAGTCTTTTAAAACCTCATCGGATCCCTGAGTGCTCATCCATTCCTCGCCCGGCCGGAGGTAGAAGGGAACTTCGCTTCCCGGCACTGTCGGGGGACCCGGCGGAGCGCCCCGACATTTGGCGTCCCTTGTGTGGGGCACCACGAACATCGTCTGGTCTAATTATCATCGGACAGAGATCATCTGCCTCCGAACCGTGAGTAAAATGATGGATATCTCATGGTATAGATACATTGTATCTTTTATTGGCTCGGAACCATACATAGCCCAGTCTATAAAGTTCCTTTCTGAGAACTACTCTATCTTTTCACAAATCATCTGGGTCCTTGCGATTTTTTAAACTGTACCTTTGCGTAAGGACAATGTTTAATAGAGAGAGGGAAGAAAGTAATAAATTGAATGCAATCTTAAGGGACCGAGATTTACTCAGCGATTGAAGAAATAAGTGAGGATCATAAAGCTACAGGTAGACTGGTCTTAAAGCTTGAGGACAGAGTTATTAAACAGAGTTTAAAATTTGAAAAGAAATTAGAAGAACAGGAAAGTAAAATTATTAACCAGATTTTAAAATTTGAGGAAAAATTAGAAGAACAGGATTTAAAATTCAAGGAAAAATTAGAAGAACAGGATTTAAAATTCAAAGAAAAATTAGAAGAACAGGAAAGTAAAATTATTAAACAGGATTTAAAATTTGAAGTAAAGTTTGAAGAGCAGAAGAAGGATATCGATAAAATCAGCATTATCTTAGAGGAAGAAATTGACAGACAGAGAGATAGAATAGATGGACAGAAAGAGGAGGTTTGGAAGTTACACATAAGATTGAAAGAACAAAAGGAAGAAACATATAGGAAACTTGAAAACTTAAACCAAGAAATGGATGTGTTACGCAGGGAGATTTCTGATTTCATAACTTATCAATCAGGACCTAGCGCATACCCAATACTGAGGCGTGAACCAACTAAAAGCCGTTCACAAACACGCCCCAAAACTGTAGACTTGAAAAAGGTGTATACATTCCCAGCAAAAAAAATCTAAAAAAAGAATTCTAATGTGGCTGATAACCCAGAGGAGGCAAATTCCCAAGCTGAAAATCTCTCCAGAGTTAATACCCTCAATGGGGTAGATGTTCCTCTGCCAGATACTACAAGCTCTGATGAGGAAGAAGGGGGAGAAACAGATTAGCTCGAGTCAAAGAGCAAAGCCCAGCAATCTTTCTCATGACCAATCTAAAGATAAAGTAAAACCGATTCATGAAGACTTAAAAATTGAGGCAATAACCCCGTTTAGGAAGGCTTGCGACAGGTTTGGAATATCAAGTCCTTATACTTTAAAATATTTAGCTGATTGGAGGCGAAAGTAGTCAGTGGGTATTGGGAGACTTTGAAGCGGTAGCCGATACTTGTCTAAACAAATCACAGTACATGCAATGGCATATGTGGTATGCAGATGGGGTTAACCAGAATATTGACACTTTAAGAGAAAGGAATCAGGCCATACTATAACTTTTGCCATGCTAAAAGGTGAAGGTGAATGGAAAGATAAAAGCAAAACAAGCGACATTACCTGAACCTATTTTAAAATTCGTTCGGGAGACAGCATTAAAGGCGTGGGAAAGAGTAGGTTCCGACCCAGAATTTCTAGGTAGCTATACAAAAATTTACCAGGGTCGTGATGAACCATACTTTGATTTTGTTGGGAGATTATGTGAAACAATCCAAAGACAGGTTCAAGACCCAACCACTCAAGAAATCCTAAAAGCGAAACTTAGCATATGAGAATGCTAATCAAAAATGTCGAGCATTACTATATGGTATTAGGGAAAAGGATGACCTCATGGGGTATCTAAAGGCCTGTAGAAATGTCGGTTTAACCTCCCATAAAACACAGGATGATATAGGAGGCTTATCCCATACAGCAGGAGGATCAGGAGAGGGATGAAATGTCAGACAGCTCTAGGGGGGAGAAACAAGTCAGACAGCTCTAGGGGAGAAACAATAAACTTCAAAGGATAAACAATAATCGGAGAAACTATTCTAATAATCGCAGCTCCACCCCTCGAAGGGCCCCACCTGGACCATGCCCAAGGTGCAGAAAAGGAAAACATTGGGCCAGAGACTGTCGGTCTTGGAGGCGAAGTCAGCCTCAGGCTTCATCTGGACAGATAACCTGCTTTAGCTGCGGAAAGAAGGGACACACCCGTAGAGATTGCCCATCTCCTAAAACTATCAATACAGGGCAACATTCTAATAATCCCTTTATAGGAAATGTTACATGGACCCCCTCCCAGGTTCCACAAGCTCCCAGGCTCAAATAACATCTATTCCTCCCCTAATGCGGGGAAACTGGGTGGGGGGGCCAGCCCCAGGCCCAGCTGAATCAAGGGGCACTCTCCTTCATTCCACCTGCCCACTATCCTCCGAATCAGAATCCACAGAATTACAGTCAATAAATGCTCTCTGGCCTACCCCATCAGGCAGTGACAGTCTCGACATTCTCTGCCCTAAGACTGTCACAATATACCCAAGTCAAGACCCCTACATGCTAAAAACAGGGATAAAAAGGACCTGCTCCCCAGGTAGTATGGGTTTAATTCAGGGGAGCGATTGGCTGAAATTTAAGGGAATTATGGTGCATTTCGGACTTCTGGATCCTGAATCTCATGGAGAGATAATACTGTCAATATCTGTGCCAACTAAATGGACTTTTAAAAGGGAACCACTTGCTAAACTATTATTATTTTTTGAGGATCCGTGTAGTCAGTCAGACACCCTACAGCTGGTGGCTTAAACAGTACCAACCATTCTGCCAACTTCATTTGTTGGTTATGCAGCCACACAGAACCAAGCCCACCAGCCACCTGCTAACTATCTAGTTGGGTACACTGCCAGAATTTCTCAGGCCAAGCGGCCGGTTATACCCATCGAAATTTATAAAAGGAAATTCAAAGGCATGTTGGATACAGGGGCAGACATATCCATAATCTCCACCAAGTATTGGCCCTCTAACTGGGCCCTAAAGAAAGTGTCCCATAGCCTGAGCGGGGTAGGCAATATCTCCTCCTCTCTTCTCCGACAGAGTGCCAGGTGGCTGCCGTGTATTGGCCCTGAAGGGAATGTAGCCATGGTCCAGCCTTATATAGCCCCTATGCCTTTAACTTTTTATGGGGTCGAGACATGCTGGAGCAGTGGGGGGCAGTAATCCACATACCTCGTCCAATTCCCCGTCGAGCACCAATTCCAGCTCTCCATAATAAGCCTAACACCGGGAGTAACCCTTTTTAATTGGGGCCGCTGTGGTTAGCGCCCACTACCTATCCGTATTCGGTGGAAGTCTGACAAACCTATATGGACACCACAGTGGCCCCTCAATACCAAAAAGTTAGAGGCGCTAACAAATCTAGTGGAAGAACAGCTGAAATTAGGACATATTGAGGAAGCGTTTTCAGAATGGAATTCTCCTGTTTTTGTAATACAGAAAAAATCAGGCAAATGGCGTTTGCTGATTGACTTAAGGAATGTAAATTCTACTATGGTCCCCATGGGAGCCCTACAACCTGGGCTCCCCTCTCCAGCAGCTATTCCTAAGGATTGGCCGCTAATTATCATAGATTTAAAAGACTGCTTTTACAGCATACCTATCCACCCAGATGATCGGAAAAGGTTTGCATTTTCAGTCCCTTCCATTAATCATAAAGGTCCTTTACGTAGGTTTCAGTGGACAGTATTGCCCCAAGGAATGACTAATTCACCTACGATGTGTCAACACTTTGTTGATGAGGTTTTGCGACCCATTACGTGCTAAATTTCCTGGTGCATACATCATCCACTACATGGATGATATCCTGCTAGCTTGTGATAATTCCAGAGATCTCCAGAATTTATATAATGATGTAATGACAGTTTTACCAGAGGCTGGCTTACAAGTAGCTCCGGAGAAAATCCAGATGCAGCCTCCATATGAATATTTGGGCTATGCTCTTGACCGCACTACAGTGCGTCCTCAAAAGATCTCCATTAGTCAGAAAAGGCTCAAAACCTTGAATGATTTTCAAAAACTGCTGGGGGATATCAACTGGGTGCGCCCCTCCCTTGGTATTCCTAACTGTGAGCTCAGTAACCTGTTCCACACCCTTGAAGGTGATCCTGCTTTAAATAGCCCAAGGCAGCTAACTCCTAAAGCTCAGAAGGAATTAGATTTTTTTCATGAATCGGCTTCAAAATCTTACCTCTCTCAGATTTAATCCCGGAGAAAAGGTATGGTTCTTGGTCTTCAACACTCCCGAGTCTCCAACTGCTGCTATAGCCCAATTATCTGGACCGTTAGAATGGGTTTACTTACATAACAAGCAGAATCGTACTGCTACACCTTACCTTGAGATGATAGCTAACCTTATAATTAAGGGAAGATCAAGAACCCAAGTATTACTTGGACATGATCCCCCATGTAATTGTACTACCTGACCCTAAAAAAGAAATTGAAGCTGTTTTACCACTCAGTGAAATCCTTCAGAGAGCTTTAGCAGATTTTTCAGGAGAAATATCTTATCATTACCCAGCTGGAAAAACCTGGGAATTTCTGAAAAGGACACCTTTTATAATTTCCACCATTGTCCGCTCCTCTCCCATTCCTGATGCTCCAGTGTATTATATTGATGGCTCCTCATCAGGAAGGGGTGGAATTACAGGTCCTTCGTTGACCACTACTGTGCATACAAATTATAAATCTGCCCAACAAGTGGAACTCGCCACCCTGATACATTTACTATCCCATGTATCTGGCCCATGTAATGTGGTGAGTGATTCTGCATATGTAGTTGGTTTATTTCCTGGAATTGTCACTGCTTCTTTAAATGCCCATAATCCTATAATTCAGGAGCTGCTCCATAAACTACAAGATCTCCTCCGAAATAGAACATTCCCTATATACATCTCCCACATCCGTTCTCACAGCCGACTCCCGGGCCAATGGTTCGGGAAAGCGAAGCAGCAGATCTCTTGGCAGCACCAGTATTTAAATCAGCTGAGGAAGAGCACCAGACTCTACATACAAATGCCCGCCGCCTTCATGTACACCATGGCATCCCATGGAGACAAGCTAGACAAATTGTCCGCAACTGTCCTGTCTGTGCTCCTTTACATTGTACATCTCATGTAGCAGGGAGCAAATCCTCGAGGTTTACAGACAAACCAATTGTGGCAGATGGATATAACTCATACTAACTTATTTCCCAACAAACCTTTCCTTCATGTGGTCATCGATACATATTCCCGGTTCATATGGGCTGTTCCTATGGCGTCTGAAAGAGCTAAATCTGTTTGTTCATTTTTACTCCAGTGCTTCTCCGTCATGGGTATTCCCCATACCATAAAAACAGATAATGGTCCTGCTTACACCAGCAAAACCTTCAAATCCTTTTGCGGGGAATGGCAGATCAAACATATTACAGGAATTCCATATAATCCCACAAGGACAAGGAATAGTTGAGCGTGCCCACAGAACACTTAAAACTCAGCTATTAAAGCAACGAAAAACAAGCATGCCTCCAATGGATTCTTTATCTTTAACATTATTCACCTTAAACTTCTTAAATATACCTCAAGGAGATCCCTATACCCGCGGCTGAACGTCACTTTCAAGAAGATATGCAAACTCAAAAACAGTCAATTCACCTATCTGGGTGAAAATTGATGATAAATGGATTGCAGGTCACCTCCTCATTCGGGAAGAGGCTATGCTTTCATTTCTACAGGCGATAACCCTGCCAAGAAACTCTGGGTCCCTCTGCGACTTGTTAAGACTAGAATTCTCCAAGAATCAGAAAACAACTAATTCTTTCAATATAAAGTCTTAAATTTTAAATTGCAAGTTGCTGTTTAAACTTCCTGGATTGGTTCCTTTTAATAATGATCTTGTTTTACAGTCTGTGATCATGGTTCATGTCTAATATCTTGCCTTACAGCCTAAATATTTTCTTTCTTACAAAAAAAAAAGAGTGGAAAAATGGGTGGACTCTGATCACAGTGCTCATTACAAAAAATGTTTGCTAAATCAATAAAAAATTTTTTTCTAATGATTCTGTTCACAGGATGAGATATTCGAATCCAGTAAACCTGCGCTACAGTGCTCAATACTCGAGACTCCTAAAACAGTGCTCGCTAAAAATTTAATAATTTGCAAAACTAATTTTTCCCAATGCTCTATTCACAGGAAAAGACACTTTCTCACCATCATTTGCCGGCTTTATATTTATGAAGCGCTTGACTCGTTACCATTTATCACCCTAAATGGGTCACATATACAGCTGTAAGATATTGATCGATCAAATGTATGTGTGCGTGTGTGTGCATGTGGTGGCCACCATTATGTTTGTGATTAATGTTGTGTCTATGTTATGTCTCAACTACTACCTTCTCAATTTCTGACCACTACAAACCTCTATTACATTCATCAACTCCACTGCTGATCCACTAGATTTATCAATTTTAAAATCATCAATTCTCATACTTATTTCCCTGCTCCACCCATGTTGGAGCTTCTTTATATTCTTCTCTCCATCCCAGACTTGGATCCCTACAAAGCCTTAAAATCTCCTACTTGTGATTAACCTCGAAAAGTGTTTTTTGTCTCGCCTAAGCTACAGGTACAGTTACCGGTGCCAATGTTCCCTTGCTGAAGAAGCCCTGCAAGGCGCCCACACCGATGTTCCAGACACCTGCTCCAGCGCTCAAGACTCCTGTTCCAGAGTTCAAGATATCACACCGATGTTCCGGACACCTGTTCCAGCACTCAAGACTCCTGTTCCAGAATTCGAGATACTTGTTCCAGTGTTCCTGAAACCCAATCCAGTGTTCCTGACAATTCAACGAGTTCCTGACCGCTGCTCTCCAGAGACTCATACTCATATGATCACCGCTATTGCTGTTCCAGAAGTAGCCCCACAGACTTTGTTCCAGACACCCGACTTTACATAAAATATAGCAAATTGACTCTCACAAATTATGGACAGTGCAAACTATAGTCCGTTATAATCAGACAGCTAAAAACACTTTATCTTGAACTTTGCTTTGGGTCCAAAAACAAGTTAGGATCCTAAAGTAACATGTATTATCATTTTGTAATTCGAATTGTTTTTTCTTATCTTAATTTTCTGTACATTACTAAATATTTCTTACCTTTTCAATTTTTATTAGTAAACTAATCAGGGGAGTTGTTGCAGGACTCCTTTAAGGGCATTTGGCTCAAAACATTAGCATACTAAAGGGCCTAGGTGAGGTGCAGGGAGGGATTATCTAAGGACATTTAACACTCCCTGCTTTCCATAACAATGGGAGGAAGGCCTGAGTTGCATGGGTATAAACTAGCCAGTTTTCACTCTCCCGCGCTTCTTTGGGGGCTGTGGCTCGCTGTGAGCGGTCGCCCTGCTTGGAAGTCTTCTTCTCCTTTCCCAAAGCCTTTGCACGTGGTGGTACGCCATCTTGGCCTACACGTGGCTGGGGTTCTAGCCTGGAATCCTAAGCATCGGGTTTTTCCTTTTGCTGATTTGTATGCCTGAACCTGTGATAAGTAAAGTCTTTTTAAAACCTCATCGGATCCCTGAGTGCTCATCCATTCCTCGCCGGCTTGGAGGTAGAAGGGAACTTCGCTTC